>JBBIGC010000007.1:18117726-18135150 GCA_037576955.1 Lepidarchus adonis | reverse complement strand
CTACTACATAAAACCTAATCTCTATCTACCACATAAAACCTAATCTCTATCTACTACATAAAACCTAATCTCTATCTTCTACATAAAACCTAATCTCTATCTACCGCTTAAAACCTAATCTCTGTTTATTACGTCTGTAGCATATGGTTAATTGATTTACAGATAATAATTTTTATGTTTTCGTGTACTTACAAAGAAGAGAAAGTCAAAGGGATGGTTGGTTTTCATACTACAGATGGTAAAATAATGCTACAATCATTATTAACTAAACAGCTCTTAGATAGACATGGCAGATTGTGTTTCTTATCAAGGCTATATTACACACTAGTTAAATATGTGAAAAGACCTTCCTGGTACCAAATTACTGCAGATATTGAAAGTTTCTGTAAAGTTTCAGCTCTGGAAGTCTTACAGTTTACAGCAAGTATGTGTCAATGAAGAATCCATGAAAACACTGGAAAATGTGCTTTGCACACACAGTTTAAGTCAATGGCTAACCCCTGCAGACCAGTCGGAGACTGATATCCTTGCTGTATGGTGCCATTAATATAAGGATAAGGCATATGTTTAAAATCACTACTTCAAAGCAATTCATTCTTTGCAAGGACACAATTAATCTTTTCAAATGTACTCAGCTTTCAACAATAATTTGGAATGAAAATGCAATGTGTTCACCTGCACTTGCTTACTTGAATAGAAAAAGTACTTGGTGCAGACAAAGAAGTCAAATGCCTTTGGAACAGCCATTACAGCAGCTAGCAATGGCTTGACTTCAATTATTAATCCCTGTTGTGTTCAAATAATGCTACTGAGAAAGCAACAAATCCCTCCACCACATGCCAAATTGATTATAGCTTAAATATGCAACTAACAAAAAAGGTTTCTATTCACCATGGAGGCATTTTCCCCTTCTGTGTATGTGCAAGGGCACTGGAAGACGCCCTTGAGTAAATCAGTGTTTTTTGTCATATTTATTGAAAATGAAGGTTCAGCAATTACATTGTCTTTGTAGAATTGAAATGAAGAATAAACAAAACAACTAAGTATTGGCTGGCATTTACTGAGTGCTAATGTGAATGCAGTAACAATACACTGGTCTATTCATTCAACACAAAGACAACACATGGCACTTTTCAAAGCTAATGCTGCTGTGGGTTAAGGCATTCTGAAATTGGTATGGCCTTCACATGGCCACCACCATGATACTCACAGAGCAAGTACAGTTATTCTGCACTGTACTGCACTCTCTTTGCTAAGAGTCTACATTTACATTTATTTTTATTTATTTGGCTTACGCTTCCAGGTACCGGAACAACACTGAAACAAGAAAACTGTTATATAAATGTATACTGTTGCTGTCCAAAAAAACATTATACTTTTTTCAGTTTTTATTTATCGACATCATTTGAACATGGAAAATGTCCTTCCCAAACTTTCATAATGAGCAACTCAACAGAAATCCTCAATCCTTAAGGTAATATGTTGTTACATTAACTTCTCCTGTAAAGTTACTCTTTTTGAATGTAATTGTTTTTTACAGTGATGCCATAATCAGTCAAATGTCTGAATTCATAAGGTGACATATGTCAACACAGTTGAGTCATAACCTGCCCAACACTTAGTGGGTCCACCTCATGCAGCAAACAAATGTTCAGACACAATGGCCAGGTGCCATTGTAATAAAATTATATTTTGTAATAAAATAAAATAAAAATAATAATAATAATAATAATAAACTATATAGTCAATTTTTTTCACTTCACCTGTCAGTGGTGGCTGATCAGTGTGTTTTGCTAATTTACTAAGATACAATGATGTAAGGGTTGTTTTTCAACAATTTTCAACAGAACAGTTATGTTGTTATGTTAATTCTTGCAGGAGTAAAAAGCATTCCAGCTTTAGACATTGGTTTTAAAATGGCCTTAAAAACATACATTGTTGTAGAGCTGTCATTTGTAGAAAGTTTCCACATTTACCATTGTTCTTGACAGTAAATGGAAATAATCATGGGTGATCAATCCAGACATCTAGGTGTACATTACATAGTGTGTCTCATATTAGGATGTGTACTAGAGAGGAAGGAAGAATGCACCTGTGCAATTGCAACAACAATAGAAGAAAAGCATCTTGGAATGAGGTTTGATAGGGATGGTCTACAGAGTGACTGACTGATGGTGACAGAGGGTTCTTTGGGGGAAAATTGTAATCACTCCAATCTTCTTGTAGTAGGCAATTTGTATCCTTTTTCCACAAGCAGTCTTCCTTGCTTTAAGTTGCCTCATGTAGGACCCCTGTTGCCAACTAGTTAAGCTGAGATTGCAACTCCCTTATTACACCTAACAGCTGAGTCACAAGTTTGGCTGTACACCTGAGATTTTTCTCTGAGATTCTGATATAGACATTGCTAACATATTCTTCCACATAGATAACATATTCTTGAATATAGATAATTTATTACTATATTAGTATATACAGTGGAGCAAAAAAGTATTTGACAGCAACCAATTCTGCAAGAATTCCCCATTTAAAAAGATGAGAGAGTCTGTAATGTTAATCATAGGTTCACTTCAACTGGCATTGGGATCATTGTCATGCTGGAAGATCCAGTTTAATCTTCAATGCTTTCACTGATAGAAGGAGGTTTTTGCCCAAAATCTCACGATACATGGCCCCTTTCATCCTTTCCTTAATATGGATCAGTCGTCCTGTCCCCTTTGCAGAAAAGCAGCCCCAAAGCATAATGTTTCCACCCCCATGCTTCACACTGGGTATGGTTTTCTTGAGATGCAACTCAGCATTCTTCCCCCTCCAAACACAGTGATTGGCATTTATACAAAAGAGTTCTTTTTAGGTCTCATCTGGCCACATGACATCTCTGGCAAACTTTAGACTGGCCTTGACATGTGCTGGCTTAAACAGGGGGACCTTTCGTGCGCTGCAGGATTTTAGTCCATGACGACATTGTCGTTTGTTACTCTAGTCCCAGCTGTCTTCAGGTCATTGACCAGTTCCCCCAGTGTAGGTCTGGGCTGTTTTCTCACAATTCTCAAAATCATTTGCACCCCATGAGGTGAGATCCTGCATGGAGTCCCAGGTCAAGGGAGATTGTCAGTGATCTTGAATTTAATAAATTTTCTAATAATTGAACAGTTGATCTCAGCAAGTTGCTGCCTATTGTAGATTGGCTCATCACAGTCTTGTGCAGGTGTACAATCTTGTCCCTGGTGTCATTATTACAGCTCTCTGGTCTTGGCCATGGTGGAGGTTGGAGTCTGACTGTTTGAAGGTGTGGACAGGTGTCTTTTATACAGATAATAAGTTCAAACAGGTGCCATTAATACAGGTAATGACTGGAGGATAGAGCTTCTTAAAGAAGAAGTAACAGGTCTGTGAGGACCAGAATTCTTGCTTGTTTGTAGGAGCTAAATACTTATTTTTTGCACCATTATACAAATAAATTCTTTAAAAATCATATAATGTGATTTTCTGGATTTTTTATACATTCTGTCTCTCACAGTTGAAATGATGAACATTACAGACTCTCTCGTCTTTTTAAGTGGGACAAATTGCAGAATCGGTGGCTGCCCAAATATGTTTTTGCCCCATTGTATATATAAGCTATCTGTCATGCTTACAAGAATGCTAATGTGCCAATAAAGTTAAATAAGCTCATTATATTCTTACAACAGTCTCTTCACTACCAAAGTCTTTGATACCAAGTTCTCATATCTAAAATGCTTTAAGTACTCCAAGCATTCAGTATTCCACCTCCCTCAACTTGATCTTTAGGGGCCTGAACCCACATTTTTAGAGAGTAGTTGTGTTTGGCAAAAAAACTTTCAGCTGAACCACATTTAACACATGCCACCTGGCTATCCAAGTACAACACAAGCCATACCAGCTCCATATTTTACTTACTTTGTTTTACAGAAAGCCTACAAAGCTTTAGTTTCAGTTATAAGAATGCTGAAACAGGATCAGAGTATTTGTGTTTCTTTTGCTCTTGATCATACCCCCAGAAACTGAGATATAATGACACACATTTGCATTCCTGTCTTTATTCTTTGTCAAGAATAACACACCTTTTTTGTCTGACAGACATACCTGGAGTTTCACAACACTCTATTCACGTCATTTGTTGTTTTTGATGTCATTACAAAATTGCAGTTGCTGTTTTGTTTATCCAAACTTGTCATTGTCTGCCTTGTTTGTCTATACCTATTTGAACTTGAACCATTTTTGTTCATGTCAAAGGAAGCATTTGAGAACATCATTTAGGTGATAGGCCTTACCAGCCACTGAATTCTTACTGAACGGCTCGTTTGGTACGTAATGACTTTTGCATGTAAAACAGCCTCAGTTTGGCAGCCGCAGCCGCCGCAGCCGCCGCCTCAGCCGTTTCCTTTGAAAAAGAAGGATAAGAATAACAGACCCAGATCATCTTCAGTTGGCATCAGAAGAGATCCACCCCCTTCCCCCAACTGTTAATGAAAGCGAGCTTTAAAATGTTGCATTTAATTTGATTTAGCATTTTTATGAGGCAGACCCCGCACTCGATCACATTAAAATGTTTATAGTCGCATTAGCCGCCCTGCTTACAGTCAATGCTGCGGACTACTGTTAATAAATGTGCATAATTTCCATAAAATATTCAAAGAAGCCCATCATCGCTTCAGCATTTCATCTCTAGCCCCCAACTTCAATCAGTTTTGCATTCAAAATGCATTAAGCATCTGCACAAAAAAACACTATAATCCACATGGCAATGTTTTTATATCTGTTAGTGAGAAGATGGAGAACGTATACAAGGTCCATTCCGCTGCTTAATTATTAAGAGTATATTGATTTCTTGCACATAATTTGGATTTATAACTCATTAAGTATTTAAAACACTCATGTAATTTTCTTGTTTACTAGACCATACAATGGTGGCAATATAAATCTTAAGAAAATAATTATGCAACACTGTAGCAGACTGAATGGTCATTTTAATGGCCCAGCTTTAATTGGTGGCATTATTATTCACATATTCAATAAAAGAACTCATTTGCATGGCTTTTTAATAAGAGCGTGAATAATAATGTTTCAGCTTCTACCATACACTGTAGCCTTGTTCTTCGCACACTTCATTGTCATTGAATAGTTGTCTGAATGAACTTTCCATTCTTCCAATTAGCATTAATTTCTCCCTGTAGTGCAGAACATTATTTCTCATATGAAGCAGTGTTTCTCAGGGCCCTAGATAGTCCACAATTGTGTTGTATCTCATAGGGGAAAAAAAATTGACAGTCTGGGGGCCAATGAGCACTATTTTGAGACCCATTGCAATAGTTGCTATGTTATAATTCTGTGTTTATGGTGAATGATATGTGGGACAAAGATTTATCAAGATACTTGAAGACATTCAGTATATAGAATATGTATCCTCCATATCCAATATGTATGGATTATGTACAGTATGAAATAGACAAATGCATCAGCAAAACATAGAGAACAGGAGAAAAAATCTAATAACAAAAAGGTTATATAAATATAAGTAAAATGTAAAAGATTTGGGTTGTGCAGTTATTATAGACCTTGTTGCAGGCCTAACTGGTCTTTTTATAATACATGCAGTTGATTAGTGTTTTAGAATTACTGTTAAATTCATTTACACATACATATATGCAAACAAGTATATGGAGAAAGCCAAAGCATGAAATTATTTTTTTGTTCCATAAATAATTAGAGGATTAAGTTGCATTAGCTAGAACAGTGTCTTTATGATTAAATCCATGTTCTTCATTTAATTTACAGCTCTTTTGCATAAGCGTACCCTCTAAGAAATCATCATTTTTGGCATTCCCTTACTTAGCAGATCTGACTTAGCAGTTACTTGGGCAAGGGAAGGCATTCATAAAAATATTTAGTCATAATGGTTTTGTTTTCACTGCTGAATTTTACCAGCAGAACCTTAACCACAAAGCTACTGTAACGCCAAACTAGTAAGTCTGTAGTAGTCATTTTTGAGTGTTTCTACTGGGTCATTTACAATGAAATATTCATGACAATTTAGTAATGTATGTACAGGGCAGTTGGCATTTTCAAATGACTATTATGTGACAAAATATATGTATCACTAAATATGTCTGAAAATTAACTGTTATGAACAGAGATATAAGTGTAATATTTAATCAGTATCCTTCTTAGTAATAACAGCCTATCATATGTCATGACTGAAATTTTAATCCTTTCCAAGGGGTGTCAGTGTTGTGCCATCTTTTGCACTGTAGTTCTTTATTATTTCCTCCATTTTTGGCCTTCAGCAGATAATGGGGAGAAAGCTGAGGAGGAGGAGAGTGAAGAGAAAGAAACAGAAGAGCCTTCAACAGCAGAGGAGGTCTGAGCACCTACACCTAATCTTAAAGCAATTAGTATGACACACAGAGCAAGAGAAGCTACTGGTAAACAAACAAATAAAACAAATAAGCAATTTGTTTATAAATTATATGGAAAGTAATTATTCATACTATGATATTGTGAAAATGTTTCTTGACATTCTTTAAGAAAGTGAAATCCATATATTATATAGACTCATTACATATAAAGTGAAATATGTCACATTTTAATTTCTTGGAATTTCGATGATAATGGCTTTCAGATAATAAAACCTAAAATTCACTGTCTCAGAAAATTTGAATATTGTGAAAATTGTAATCTTGGTGTCACACCTTAATCAGCTAATTAACTCAAAAGCCTTTAAAAGGTCTCAGTCTGGGTCAGGACACAATCTACACACTCATGGGGAAGACTGCTGACATTATAGATGTCCAGAAGACGGTCATTGACACCCTTCACAAGGAGGGTAAGCCACAAAAGGTCATTGCTAAAGAAGCTGGTTGTCCAGCTGGCGGACAACCACAGCCTTGATAGGATTGCCAAGCAAAATCCATTCAATAATTTGGAGGAACTTCACAAGGAGTGGACTGAGGCTGAAGTCAGAGCATCACAAGCCACTACACACAGACGAATCCTAGACATGAGCTACAAACGTCACATTTCTCGTGCCACTCCTGAACCAGAGACAACATCAGAAGCATCTTACTTCGGCTAAGAAGAAAAAGCACTGAACTGTTGCTCAGTGTCCAAAATCCTCTTTTCAGATGAATGTAAAATTTTGCATATCATTTGGAAATCAAGGAGGAAGAATGAAGAAGCACAGAATCCATGTTGCTTGAAGTTTTAAGTTTCCACAGTGATTATTTATGTGCCATGTCATCTGCTGGTGTTGGTCACTGTGTTTTCTGAAGTCCACAGTCGCAGCATCTGCCAGGAAATTTTCATGCTTCCTTCTGCTGACAAGCTGTATGAAGATGCTGATTTCATTTTCCAGCAGTATTTTCCAGCACCTGCCTACACTGCCAAAGGTACCAAAAGCTGGTTCAGCAACCAGAGTGTTACTATGCTTGAAACTCACCTGATCTGAACCCCATAGAGAATCTATGGTGTCTTGTGTAGCGGAAGATGAGCGACAACAGACCCAACAATGCAGACGACCTGAAGGCTGCTATCAAAGCAACCTGGGCTTCCATTACACCTCAGCAGTGCCACAGGCTGATTGCCTCCATGCTACGCCACATTGATGCAGTAATTCAGGCAAAAGTAGGCCCAACCATGTATTGAGTGCATATGAATGAAAATACTTTTCAGAAGCCTGACATTTCTGTTTAAAATATCAATTTTTAAATTGATCTTATGTGATATTCTAATTTTCTGAGACAGTGAATTTTGGGTTTTATTATCTGAAAGCCGTAATCATTGAAATTCCAAGAAATAAATGCTTGACATATGTCACTCTGTGTAATGAATCTATATAATATTATATATGATTTTCACTTTCTGAAAGGAATGTCAAGAAATATTGAACTTTTTTACAATATTCAAATTTTTTAAAGATGTACATGTACAAGATGAGACTGCACTTACAACAGGCCAAGAAAAAGGAACTTTTAAAGTTGTGTTTTCTTTAATTAGATGTTTTGACATTAACTATGTAATTAATTATGTACACTTGCACTTACTTTATTACTAGGTCTGGCACAGTGGTTTTGATATTTGCATATATGATAGGAGCAATATTTTAATGATTAACAGTTGCAAATATTTTACAATATCATTTAGCATATCTGGGACAGTGTCCATTTGTAGCAGAGGGGTAGCAAAGCCTAAAGCAACACAGAGAACATCGAAAAAGTCAATAAACACTTATAAAATGTTTACATCAAAACTGTCATTAGAAATCATGGTTGCAATATTGCTAATTAACTTTTTTACTATTGTGTTTCTTGGAGTAATTGCATATTTGTGATTTTTTGTGTTTTTTGAAACTCTCACAGCAGTTTCAAACAGTTCTCAATCTAAGTTTTCTTCCTTTTAACACAAGTGATTAATAAAAAACAAAAAGAACACAATGCTTCCATGAATTAAAAATCACACCAACATGGGTATGAATACCCTCTATTGTTCACAAAGTGCGGCTCAGAATCAAAATGTTTGTTCAAAAAACACAAAACGTCAATTCATGATTTACCTCCAGAAAGGATATTCAAGATATTGACCACAATTTGGCCTAAAAATATTTCTGTATACGCCTGCAGGGATTAAAATAAAAAAATCCAGATTTGCCATCAATTGGACAATGTGGCAGTTGATTTAGTGTAAGCTATGATGTTTGATAGTGTAAGGTATAATGCAACCGCCTCAATTCCTGTGTCTACAAATCAAAACATTTTAACTTTTTTAATCCCTGCACCTCTATACAACATGAAATCAAGGACAGATATCCCATCCTTCACTTATTTACAGGTTAGCTTGAATAAGTCAAAATGTCAAATCTGAGGTTAAATTCCTCGGTTATGAAGAGCCAAGAACAACATTCAAATTCATTAACAGGAAAAAGCGGAGGGCGGGGGCGAGGCCCCAGGGTCAGAAGAGACCGCCCAAGCTGAAGAAGAAACGCCGCCCGTCGTAGACGGTGAAGATGAGAATGAGGAGGAGGAGAAGCTGGGAGGTGATAAAGAGGGAGAAGAAATAGCAGAAGATGACCAAAAGACGACAGAAGCAGACGAGGGACAAAGAGGAGAAGAAGAGGAGGGACCGGCTGATGAAGTCACTGTAAATGAAGAAGGTGGGGCAGAAAGCTGAATGAAGGGTAGAGGAGGGAAAGAGATAAATGGAGTGAGTGACAGCACGTTGGGGGGCAGGGGGCTTACTAGATAACTAAAAACAATCTTTTGACGAAAGAAGATGGAAATATTGCTTTAAATGATTAATTGCTTTAATTAGTCACAACTGATTTTATTCATGTAATAGAAACGATGAAGTTAAACTAAAGATTAGTTTATTTATGAGACTATGTGGATACCTGCTCTCAGGCAAAATATTGTGTAGATTCAAACACAGTCAAATAAGCTATTGTATTGTGCATTGGAGGTGTGCTGATTGTAGATGGAGGTGTTAAATTGATGCCTGTATGTCTAATTGTGTTGTATATCTGCTCTGTATTAGACATTTCATTGCTATTGTAACAAAACCATGTATCACCAAAATGGAAAGGAAAAAAGAATGTTCTTGAATTTAATATAAGGGAAATATATTATTAATAAAAGGAAAATGTGAAAGTAATTTAGGACCGCATCTCTTGGTTCCTCATTAATGCTTACACAAAGTCCCAGAGTTTTCCATTCTTGCTCTTTAAAGGCAAGAATATACAACTGAACTCATAATCTGTTGCTTCTAACCTGTTGTCCATTTGCTATGATATGCTACTGTAAACTCTTATTAAGATTCAGCTCTGAACTCAACTTCTGAACTGTATTTCAGCATGGTGCTTCATCAAGAGTTATTGCTGTCACAACCGTCTATATTAAACATAATCACTACAGTACTGAAGCGGTGAAGCATGAGTCCTTTATTCACTTACATTTTTTTCACTGTCCACTTTAGTCCACTCATGGACCACTTTATGAGGCCCATCTGACCAGTACGTACAGTACTCTCACAATTACAAAAATTATTTGGGTGGTGGACTGTTCTCAATAGTTGCTATATTGAGAATGCTTCACCACTTAGTAACCATCAGCTCTGTAGTTAGAAACTAAGAGTGAAGTGACTAAGGTGTATTATGTATCAAGAGATGAGTTGCTGCAAATAATCAAAAATACAAAGGACGGCCAGTTTGTTTTTCCCTTTTTTATTCATGTTTAAAATATATTTCAGCAATGCCACCAATCAGAAAAATCTTTTAGTTTTTCATCAATGATTCTTTGATTACGTCATGACATTTCAAAGGCAGCATATTTCAAAGCAACTGAACGGCTGAGTTAAGTTGGGAGTCTAACATCTCTTCTCCTTCATGTCCTCTCAAGCATATTATTCTCCTTATTAATGGGACAGTTTTTTGTTTTTTTTTGCTTAGCTTGCTGCCATTGCCCTTCAGTCTCTTGGCCTGAAGAGATTTATTAATGTTGTTTGCTATTTCAGTTCCTCTGGGTCACATGGAAAACAGGAGCAGCACAATGTCTTTATGCAACATCGGAAGGCTGCAGAGTCACTGTGGGGTTTAGATATCTCTGAGGAACAGCATTAGGTGAGAATCATGTTTGAAGGGCATAAAGGTCACAGCATCTATTGAAGATATTTTACGTAACAATAATGATTTATCTCTTGGACCATTACAATTCTGCCCAAATGTATCTACTCAATATAAGCAGCATGCTTTGTAGCAGTTGAGACTATTTTCATAAACTTGCTCATTAGTGTTGAATTGATAGCAATGGCCAATATAAACCAAAGTCAGCCTTGTCCAGCCTGGCTGTTGTCTAAAATGGCTGTCTGATATGATGAATTTCTGTTAATTTTTATAGCCCACATTAAGTTGATATTGTATTTTAGATCACATTGACAGGTCTGTGGAACTTTTTGCCACGTTGATTCTCTTTTTATGTGTTGGGTCAGGTGTGTACAGGTGTGTATAGGACTGGGAACCCTTACTTTCCACTTGTTTTCATCAGAACATAGTAATTGCAGTCTGGATCTGCAATATGGAAATGAGCCACTACTCTATCACAGAACCTTAGAACCTCCATGTGAAGGGGTTGGGCTAAACTGTTGTAGGCTAAATAAGGCAATATATGTAAATGTGTTGGTTTTGTGACATCATAACTGATTTTAAAGCTTAGTTTACCTATAGCTTTTACAATACTTCAAGCCTTCATAAGAAAACTGGGATATGATCCCTTTAATATATTGAAAAACATCACAGTTTGAATAAGTATAGGTATAATTGCAATATCTGTTTTTTGCTTTATTAGAAATCTGCCACGCAAGTGCACAGATAGAGCCCATCTGTTGTTCATAAACAGTTTGTGCCATTCTGCAGCCTAGTCAGATCAGTTTCTAGCTACAGAATTACTCTTGTCTGGACAGTTTTAGAGTAGCAGGCCACTTACAGATTGACTAATAATGAACAGGGTTGGGGCAACTGACAAATTGTTCATGACAACAGATGGGCTACAGTCTATATTTACACATATAGAATGGTCTTGTAAGGTAGAAAAAGCAGCCAGTGTGGAAGCACAAGGAGTATTGAATAAAGTGGAAGGCAAGTGATTTATGGCCTTCAGACAACAAAGTGTTTGAAACAGGTGAGCTGAGTTGTCTGTAGTTTAGTACAAAAGTAGTGGATAATGTACCGACATAACCCAGCAAACAAGATGCTTGTGTAAAAGCACTGAGTTATGTAAGAGGGTGCCTCGTCCTCTCTGCAAAATTTCAGGTTAATTCAGCTGGAGTGAGTCATCACTGTCACAGGGGAGACACAGAGGGTAGAGAGAGTTCTCACCTGTGACTCATTCAGCTCCACACACATCCTGTGTATCTACTTTGAGCTTGCAGATCCTGCATTGGTCCCATCAGGCCAACAGCAGAGAGACCCAGAAAACAGACCTGGCTCCCTAGAACATATGCTGTGTTCACTTTACCAGGAGGAATCGGCCCAAATTCAGTTGTGTGCTTTAATGTGTGAGGTCTGATGTTTTCAGACTTATGTGAAAGCATCGATCTAACTGTTTCGATATGTGGACCTAGATATGTATTTGTCTCTTGGCCATGTGACCTTAATGAGAATGCTCATTCATTCACCATTTGTACATCATACACACACTAGTGTTTTTCAGAGAGATTACTGGACATACAGCATGCTATTATGGTGTGAAGTTCATCAGTTAATTACTCAGAGTGCAGTAGGGAAAATGTGGAATTTAGCCATTTGCTGTTCATGAGACATGTAGTTCATTCATGTAATTACTGATTTGCATGTGCTGACCGTTTCAAGGTGCAGATTCATTTACACTAAAAACAGATTCATTCAAACATGTAAATTATGCATAAAATATATTGCATTAAGACTATTTTCTCTTTCACTTTGCATTCTATTAGCAGTAATTATTATGTAATATATTTTATTCCTATGGAATGAGCTACACATTTGAAATATAACAATAGATTCATTTGAATCTGTAATTGTACACATAGTGGATTAATACAGTTCATAAATATATGCCTTTATATTACACTTCATAAACTGATCAGAGAGTGGAAGTATAAAGCATTTCTAATAAAATGGACAGTGAGTGTTAAGCATTAAGAGAGCATTGCAACCACACAAAAATAAAAAAAAATAAAAAATACTCCCACTGCAACATTAATTATATCTTTATTAATTTGTCAAAAAAATAGTCTTGTTCCAGGAGCAAAGGGATTGTAGCTTTAAACATTTCTGATATTCTGTGGATACTTGGCACTTCTCAGATACAACAAAGAAGCAATTTCATTTTGAACTACAGCACTTGATATAATCCAAAGCTTTTTGTACTAGTCACATAGGTGATATCAACATGGTGACAGACACCCTATCAGTCTTCAACATAATGCCGATATTCCACTCAAAACATAGAAATATCAAAGCAAATGAGCAGACTTTATAGATACGTCAAAAGAAATGGCATACTGGTAACACATGCCTTTGACTGAATATTTTCAACCCCATATTGGTTTAAGATCAAGGCGTCAGGAATATTTCATATATTTCAATATCTTTTGGGGACAATGCAGAGTATGCAGATCTTTGGGTCACAAATCCACTTTCCCCCCAGTTTAGCTCAGAATTCCTTTTTTGTTCCAATAAAGTTCTATAGTGAACTTGGTACTTGTTTTTTTTTGTTTGTTTGTTTGTTTGTTTTTTTAACTAAGTGTCAAATGTTGGCAGTTGCTTCTTTTATCATGTCTTAAAAATAAAACGATTTGGGCACTATCATACACCAACTTCTACCTGAAAGAGTTCTTGTAACATACAAGAAGAAAATGTTTTAATTAAATGTAAGTTTAAATGTCTCCATATGTGATTTTTTTCTGTTTATAATGGAATAAAAATGCTAAAGAAAATGAAACAGGTGTGCTAGCAAGAAAGCATTACCTTAATTTACTAGCCCCTATAAATTCAATGCATTATTGGCATTTTAAGTATAATCCTTTTAAGAAAACGTCAGTTTTAAAATCACCATGAACATCTAGATTTCTCCGAAAGGCCATTGCAGTGATTACAGTGACATACAGAACAGCTGACTAATGAAGGGATGAAAGGATAACATAATGGATGTATGGATTTGTGTGTTTTATCTTTTATGTATGTGTTTAGCAAATGTGTTGAAATGGCACATTTTTCAAAAATGCTTTGCATTGCATTGCAGCTACTACAAATAGCACTGACTTACACTGAATGACTAAAAGCAGGAACACAGGTGCTAAAGTGAAAAGCTGCATTATCTAAAGAGCATGAAATCAAGCAAGCATGTGCTCGAATAAACATAAGGTGCATAAGGATTTGCTGCATATAACACAAGAATGAAGCTGAAGGAGGAAATGCAGGTTCCACATGAATAGATAATTTGTATGAGCTAGATTGGATAAACTGTGACATAATCTGATGCGGTTATATATATATATGTCAGCAAAATTGTAGATTTCATTCTGTCTGAGTTGTTGTATATTTACCAGTGTGATTCACAATTCATTTTGTTTGCAGCACTGTTGAGAAGATGAGGCGGTAGATGTGTGTGTATATGTAGTATAGCAGGTAAGCAGCACACGCATTAGCATAGGCCTAACTTTTGCATTAAATTCAAATCTAGTTTAACTGATGTTTAAATGCAGTTTAAACTGATATATATATATAAATTACTTATGGGGCATTTTGAGCACTGGTCTTGTAATGCCATTAGTTATCACTTTTAGTATATATAATATTTGCTTAAATTTAAATTAAAACAAGGTTTTGCAAGATCTTACGCTGGTGTTTTGCAACTTGATCTCACATAATTACAAAAAAGAAAATCATAACTGACAGGTATAGCCTAGCCTGGACTGAATAGACTTCAATAGAAATCTACTCTTAAACATGAATGAAGTTATGATGATACAGACCAAGAGAAAGGGTGTTATCTCTTTACTGCTGTAAGTGCTTTGCTTAAATTATAATGTTGGTAAATGGTTATTTTGGTCGTGATAAAGTCACTCTGAATTGTATAGCAGTCTAAGAGAATGTCTTAAATGACATATACACTGTTCATTAATATATATACAATAGACTGAAACATATTTAAAGTACTAAAGTGTGGCTTGAAATGTGGTTTATTCCAGGTCTAGGCTTAACAAACATTGAGAAATCAGACTTAAAGAGCAACCGTTGGTGCTAGCAGTCATTACGCATGAGTGTGTCTGTGCTGTGTAGTGTAGACTGAAGAGCACCAGTTTAACAAGTGATCTATAATACCTCGATTACCAGAAATACTCTTGAAATAGACAGACAATATGCATCAGGAGAGCTGCAGTGTTTCCTAACTCTACTAAACCTGGAACGGCTGTGTAGTGTCTCATTACGAGGCTGCTCTAGACCATGTTGCTGGCGACGGGCAGGAACGTGGAAAAGCTTAGGTCAGGTCTCTGCCCCTGGTTGGACGTTCTGAACCTTGGACAGAGTGACGGGCACTTTGGCCTCTCCAGGTGTGGGCGCACGGGTCACTGGCTGTACTGAGGCCTGGATCTCAGCCAGCCGCTCTTTGAAGCGCTGCTGGAGCCGGAGCTCCTCTTTGGAGCTACCCTGCACACAGGCGGCCAAAAGGAGGCCCACAGCCATGCCGCTGCCACCCACGCAGAAGAGGATGGCGCCAGCCAGCTTGCAGGCATCTAGGGCGTGGTTGAATCTCACAGCTCGACCGTCCACAAAGAGCAACTCATCTTCACCAAAGGCTTCCAGACGGGGTGGGGTGGCATAGCCCACCAGGAGCACTGACAAACCAGCAACCAGAATCAAAGCCCCCAGTGCGAGACAGACCTGGGAAAGGAACAAACAAATTCCACTGCAATTTGACCAATAGACAATTCTGACTTAGAAGCGTACTGACAGACCACAGAGTATACTTCAATTTTGCTGTATAGGTTTTTTTTTTTCTGGAAATATTATCACCTATTACACCAATCAGTTGTAAGGGGTGTAAACGTTTAGTTCAATTTTAGTAATTAATAATTAACTACAATGATCATTGAGCGTCTATGGCAGATGTCTTCTTAAATTTAGATTATTAAAATTGATTTCCCAACAACAGTTTTGGTTTTTAAGTCACAATTTGTAATTTCTGATCATTAAAAAGCTTCTTTCATTTTGTTTTGTATGGCGTTTTCTTCAGCAGAGTTTGTTCCAAAGAAGCTTTCCTTCAATGCAGGTTTAGACCCCTAATAATCAAGGGATACAGTGTCAGGAAATAGGCCCTATGAGCACAGCAGAGAAACAAAGCAAGGAGAATGTCTATTCTGTTCCAGAAAAAATAGAAATTTCATAGTGAAACTTATGAATACTTTCTGACATGCCTTTTAACCTAATGGCTCATCTATGGGCCCTCCCATCAATAATGAATAGCTACTGAATCATAAGTCTTAATAATATATTAATGCAATAAAAAATAAATGTGAACAGTATACAAGTGATAACCAAGTAATTAATGCTGCTTTTAGTTTATGTATTTGGTGACCAAATAAATACATATAAAAAACCTGTACAGTGCAAAGGCACCACAGAAGCATGACTAGCAAACATTGTGATAACACTGGACAAAACCTAACCTAAAACTGAGCTCAGCAAACCCCCACGTGATACATCATCATTCTGGCTCACCTTCCAGAGGACAGAGCTCCACCTGCTTGGCGATCTCTGCATCTGAAAATCTTCATCGCGCTCCCAGATGGAGGCAGTGCAGTCTTCATAGAACTGATGCAGGTATGAGCGCACGCCATAGCGCTGGGGCCCCTGCACGGGTCCCAGGCCTTGGTCAGCATACTCCGACCCGCAGATCTCTGAGCAAGAAGTCATCTTTCACATCTACATGGGAAATAAACAGAAGCCTCTATCAGTTCCTTAAGACTTCACACATTTACAATCACTGTGAGGAGCGAGTTCTTCCCATCCAAAAAGGGCAGAAATGTTGCAGTTTTAGTTTAACCATGGTAAACACAGATCTATCATTACTGCAAACATGAGGACTGGAGCTCACAGTCATTCTGCCTGAAATCTAAAGCTTCTGTTTTGATTTGTGACTTTCTTTAGTAGGTGTAGAACCTTTATGTTAGATTATCAGGTTATTTTTCACAAAATTCACTTACATTTTTTTCTTTAGGGAACCAATAACATCACTCCAGCTTAGCTTTGAACAGTGTAGTAGTAAGTAGGGCTTTAAGAGTTCACTCAAGTCTCTGATACACAGTTCTGTTTGCATCTTGGCTTAGCTTGGGTAAAATGGTACAGACTTTACAATTAAGGGATATAAAGAAGTTATAAATAACATATTCGATAAATAAATTTTTTTTAATTTAAAAAATGTAAACACAGTGTCTCTAGCAAAAGGAAAAAATGCACAATATTTTCAGCAGACATTGACACATGTTATAAATTGAGCAAAGATAATAATGTTTTTATTTTTTTATTTTTGTTCAATTCATGGCATAAAAAGTAACTATGCATTAATGTTTGCTGAAAATATTGTGTCATTTTTCCATGTCCTAGAGAGATTTTCAATTACAAAATCTGTTATTTATTAAGGGAAGCCCAAACTTTTACATAAGACTATATACTGTATATATATATGGCTCTTTTTTAATAAGTGTTTTTAATGTCATATATGGTAGTAAAATGCAGTTGGATGCCTACTAAATGCTTTACAGTAATACAGGACTGCACACAGCAGTTTTCAGGACAACTGTGACAACTGTGTGTGTGTGTGTGTGTGTGTGTGTGTGTGTGTGTGTGTGTGTGTGTGTGTGTGTGTGTGTGTGTGT
>JBBIGC010000007.1:18096497-18107433 GCA_037576955.1 Lepidarchus adonis | reverse complement strand
GAATGATACTGTGGTGTGCCAATGTTGCACCCTGAATGATACTGTGGTGTGCCAATGTTGCACCCTGGACGATACTGTGGTGTGCCAATGTTGCACCCTGAACGATACTGTGGCGTGCCAATGTTGCACCCTGGACGATACTGTGGCGCGCCTATGTTGCACCCTGGATGATATGGAGGTGTTCCAATGTTGCACCCTGGATGATATGGAGGTGTTCCAATGTTGCACCCTGAAAGACATTGAGGCATGCCAATGTTGCACCCTGGACGATACTGTGGTGTGCCAACGTTGCACCCTGGAAGATACTGTGGTGTGCCAACATTGCACCCTGGAAGATACTGTGGCGTGCCAACGTTGCACCCTGGAAGATACTGTGGCCACGGCCTATACAACTCTACAACTCAACTATTACAAAACTGCATGTTGGGTGCAGCTTGCTTAAATAGGACGGCCTATCTAAAACATAAAAACGCATTCCCTAAATCTATAATTCAGTAAACAAAAAGACCACATCCCCAAAAGATTAGTTGAATTTAAATATACTGTAGTGTTTCTTTGGTTGTGGAATGGAAGAAGAGAGACTAACACAAGGAACACAGTTTATTGCTCTCAGCTCTTTAAAAAGCTTCTGGGAACAGCACACCCTCTGCAGGAGAGTTCATGCCAAGATATAAACCAAGACACACTCACATTCAAGCTTAGTGAGGGCTGACTGGGCTGTGGAGTTACCCAACGAGTGTACCAAGCTCGACAACAGTAGCCCAGCCATCCACCCCTATAACCCCCACAAACAGTCCAAAACCCCACAGTCACTGTCTGTTATGTAAATACTTCAAAATGGCGCCTGGGCCAACCAATCCCCAGTTCCGCCACAATACTGTTTACTGCAGCAATTAACAATTTTGAAAAGCAACACAACCTTTCTTCAAATTCGTCTTGTCATCGTGGTTGTCTTTGCTGCAGTCTGTGTTGTCATCACTGCCGTCGTCGCCATCACCAAACAACATTTGTGCTGCTCTGCTGATGCTGATGTCAGACAGGCTTTTATCACTCTTTGATATTGCAGAAGCTGCTTCGTGAAAGCAACGACCTGGAGCTTAAATTCTGCAGTGTAGTTCTTGTGTTGCACCATGACATCGGTAAGTCCAGGGGTCGATGCTTCTACTTCAGATCAGTAAATTCAGTAACACTGAATAACTAATAACTTATCTTAGTTAAGTAAGATAAGTTAGTTTTTAAACATAAGTTTTAAAACATAAATGAACATTTTCTGCAGTTTACAGAATGGGACAGCCTATATATTATTTTTACAATAAAATATATACATTTAAATGTTTCAATATAGAGTAAAATTATATATGAAATAATACACCATATAAATAATTCCTCTGTTAACACTTTTCTCTATGATCTTAACCATTTTAGCTATTTTGGAAGCTACAGCTCCATTCATTATTCATCTTTACATCTAAAATGTCTTAATTATTTTAAGCACATTAAAATCATTCTGTACATATGTCTGACATTACAATGATTTTATTGAAACATTCTAAACATCTGAGAAGTAATTTCACTTGTTTAAACATTAATTTATCATTTTTAGCTCTTTCACTAAAGGGATGTACAGTAGTCATGTATCATTGATGTATCAGTCATTTATGAAAGGATTCCAAGCCCAAAAACGCTGTTGTGCACATGAATCAGTAATAAAAACTGTGTCTGCTTTTCCAAGCACTAAATGGTTTAGCACGGCCACAAACATTTTGTAAGTCTGGCACTGAAACTGATGTGTGGCACTGAGCAGGGTAACTTCAGGCGGCTCCAGACTCTCTCTTTCTATGGGATGGCAAAGCTTTTCTATGGAAGACATTCTGAATGCCTGTGTCAGTCCCTCTGACATGAAAAATCACATCATATTCTTTTTCACTTTGTTTTTTGTGTTCATTATTTTACCTTTCTTTGTTTCTTACTTCTTCAGGTTTGTCCACAGGACACTGTACTTGAATAACAGTAGGATACATTCGAAGTGACATGCTTATTCCTGCATCCATACATTATGCATATCAATCTATCATTTCATTGTGAGTTACTGCTTTCATTTGCTGCCTATAATGAGACAGTATGTCTACAGGCTGCCACTTGCGGACGTAATTTGCATCCCCTGATGTCTGTAGCATAAAAACAAAGTGGTTGGCCCCACGCTTGAGGATTATTTATCCACTTCCGCTGTCACATGCGCTGCTAATAGAGATTTGCTTGGCACTTGGCTGTACTTCTATGTGCTCCCCAGGGAAGGCCGCAGCTGATCTAATTCAGTTAGGTGGAGCTGCAAGCGCCGGTGGGCTTGGAGCCTCCACGGTCACCGAAGCTGTCTAGTGTGTTGTTCATGCTATTAGCAACTAAATGAATGTCTCTGCTGTAGAGAAACAACGCAACATGAATCATGAATGTGATGGGCTTTAGGTAGATAAGGAAGCAGATGCTGTTTGCTTTCTAATGGAATATTTAATGAATAGTGAGTGGCACTGTCTGGTCCAAAATGCCACTGAGGTGCTATCAGACTCTTTACATCTATGCAATAGTTCTAAATAAATAAGTAGTAATATTTCTTGACTTAAGAAACGTGTTGTATTTTTGGTGAACAGTAGTTGACTGCAGCCCATCTGTAAGCCATCCTCTAGCTCATTAGTCATGAATTTTGGGTGACATAGGGCAAGATTTTTTGGATAGTCACTCTCAACCTAGCATTCACAGTCCCATGTATGAACACAGCAACTCCACTGTGTGTGATGCACCCATACCAGCACAAGACTACCATACCAAAGTCTCTGTTCTGTTGAGTTTGGTTCACCACCCAAATAAGCAGCCTTTTGGTCATAAACACGCATATTGAATGTGGGTTATAGACAAATTGTGCACCAATAAGACAAAAAGAAGAAAGGTAAAAAAAGAAAAAAAAAAAACCAAAGGTAAGCAAGCTAGAATGCAAGCAATTAACCTGGTCTAGTAGAACCAAAGATGCAAACATCAGGAGATATTGAATAACACTACTGACCTAATACAGCTGCATGGATAAGAGAACTGTAAATGGAGGGGAATCACAAATACAGATGTGCAGAATAAAGTGCAGGTGTGCAATGTCCAGAGTTATTGTCTGAGAGTTAGCAGAGGTGACCTGCAGCAGCACGAATCACCCTCTGCAGGGCTTTAAGGTCCTGAATGCAGCAGCTCCTAAACCAGCACAAGATGTTCTAGTTTAGGACACTTTCCACAGCGCCTGTGTAGAAAGTCTTTTTTAGGATCTTTGAAGAAACCTAAACTTCTTCAGTTGTCTCAGGTGTTACAGAGACTGCTTTGCTCTTTGGATGTGTTCAGACCATGTCAGGTCTTTGGTGATGTAGACACCCAGGTATTTGAACCTGTTCACCCTCTCCACAGATCTCACTGATGTTCAGGGGCTTGTAGTCATGCTGCTGTCTCCAGCTAAAGTCCACCACAAGCTCCTTGGTCGTGTTGACGTTCAGCTGGAGCTGGTTGTCCTGACACCACGATGCCAGGTTCTCTACCTCTGCCCTGTATGCCTCCTCATTGTTGTGTAATGATGGAGTTGGTGCTATGGGTGGCCACACAGGCATGGGTATAGAGGTAGCACAGCAGGGGCCTGAGCACACACCACTGAGTCCCAAGCCCATCAGCTTAGTGAACAGTCTACTGGGCACTATGGTGTTGAATACTGAACTGTAGTCCATGAGCAGGAATCTCACATAGTTACCTTGCTTCTTGCCCATGTGACTGAGGGGTGTGTGCAAGACATGGGTGATTGCATCCTCTGTCGATCTGTTTGGGTGACAGGTGAACTGCAGGGGATCGAAGTTGCTGGGAATTGAGGAGGAAATTCTGGACTTCACCTTCATGACTAGAAATGTATTAATTGTGCAATGCAAGTGAAAGAGCACCAGCAGTCATCTCTAATTGTTTTTACCTGTACAGGTGAGTAAAATGTTCTAACCGTGAAAAAACTTTCCTTGTTCATTAGATGTTCATTAGATCCAACACGTATGTTCACCTTGAAGAGCATCCTGAAACTGGTGGCCTGCTGATCTGGCTTACAGACTTTCAGATTGTGGTGTGTAGATGTGCCTCAATTCTTCATCAATAAGTAATCAAGTCTTCAAACTGTAGGTGGTCTGAATTAAATACAGTAGTGTGCAATCGTATTGCCATAATCCCTGCAGCCAGGCTTTGCTGGCCTTTCTAAATTAGCACAGTGATAGATTCTCCAGGCCCTTTGTGATAATAAGCAACTCACAGGCCCGCGAGCTTCATTTCCTCAGCATCCATCATAGGGAGGAAATGTTATAGGGCTTTACAAGCTCGGGAGAGAGGGAGGGAAGGGTTGCACTTTCTGCTTTAATTGTGAAACGACCCCCTTCCATGTAACAAATCACCTGTCCCTACCTATGACCATTATAGAGACTCAGAGAGAGAGTCGGGGTCAACAGGAGAGATTGATGCACTTTTCTTATCTTTCTCTCTTTCTGCAATCCTTAGAATTCCTGAGGTATTGTTATTGTACGAGTTTGATTTGCATTACATAATTATATAAATGTGTAAAATGGCTAAATGTATTTTGGATTCTAGTTGTATTGAAAGGTTTGGACTTGTTTGAATGTGAAACGATAAAAAAAACAAGGCAAAAATATAGGGTGGCTTCTTCTTCCATAAAGTAAGACTTTCCACTTAATTTTAACCAAAATCATAGTAAATCCTACACATTTTTTCTGCACATCAAGAACCTCCTCAAGCAGCTGGAAGACGAGATGAACTGTCAAGGGGAAATTTTCTCTGAAGTGTCTAATGGTTTGATTTTTGGTGCAGGAAGCAGAGACTTGTGTAGAATGCAGCTTCATTATGTGCCAGGTTTTTATAGGCCAGTATTCACCAGGTGGCAGTGTTAGCCAAGAGAGCTAACACTGGACCCTCTGCACATTACCTGCCGCCCACAGTGAGAGAGCCAGCACATAGAAGGTGATGTAATCCGATGAAATCCAAAAACAAACAACTTGATGAATCGTTTTTAAAATGCTCATACATCTTTTTCAGATATAAGATGTTTAGAATAGTCATCTTGCTTACAACATTTTTTATTTGTTTGTTTTTCTTTATGTAGTTATAGTGCAATAGACACATGAATGTTCCTTTGTGCAACACCTTACTGTGTTTAATTACAAGGGGACTGTGCTGACATGCCTTAGGACAAATTAAGCTGATCAACCATTAGAGGGATCTCCTCAAAACCAGTATGACTATGTTCAATTCCTAAATTTTAGCTTTATGTTTAGAGTGTTTTAGTAATGCTCCTAAAGTAGTCATCTCTACCATGCATAAGGTAGTAATTTATTAGGGCCACCTATATGTGGCTGATATACTGGTTCATTTGGTGCACCTGATGAAATTTTCTTAAGGCAGGCTCCCATGTAAGTGGCTCGACTGTATGCTCTGGTCCTATCATGGGGAGTTGAATCCCCAGTGATGCCATAGCCATGCATGACCCGGAGTCAAAAAGAGCACAACTGGTTTTCCTCTCTGAGAGCATAAGATAGCCCTCCCTCTTCCCCATCAGCTGACGTAAAGGTATTGACAGTTTGCATTCTCCAAGCGCATTAAGCTGTCCAAAGTGTTGCATTAGATGCGGTTCAAAAAATGTGGTGAAGCTTCAAGGCAACACACACCAGCTTTTACCTTACTAGCGTTAGCAGTATAGTATGATTGGGGAAAAATGTGGGGGCAAAACCCCTCAAAATATTACCTTAATGTATGCATTTTTATCATGACCTTCATAGCAGTATACCACAAATTCATCACCAAAGATGCACTGCACATAAAAACAAAACAGGCTATGGTCTGAAAATTGCCAGTTTACCTGGAAGGATATAGGGATGTGATTATGGAGGATTCAATTATGTTACAGTTAAAAATTCAAACACAGACATTTCAAACCAGTTTGTTGTAGGAGACATTTGTGAAGGACCTCAGCACCATGCTTAACATGGACATAAGTCTGCTTTCTACACTTCTGCTTCTCTTTGCAATGCTTAAGTCAGCTGGATCAAATAAAATAGCTTAATGTAAATGTCTAAATTATTTCATTTGTAAAGAATATTTATCCTCAAAATAGTAGTGTGTGCTTAATATGCTGGTGTATCAGGCAATGGTCATGTCAGTAACTACAGTGCTCTGTGATCAGAAACTGATGGTTGACTGTTGGTAAATGGACATTAACAATTTCTAACTGCACATCAGCAAGGGGGCCCTAAAGGTTTTTAATATAATCTCGGACAGTGAGTGTATACAGGATAAAGTGCTTTTAATTTTTTAAACGAAAGTGGAACTCTAAAATGTAGACTTGT
Organism: Lepidarchus adonis; assembly: GCA_037576955.1. Taxonomy (NCBI): domain Eukaryota; kingdom Metazoa; phylum Chordata; class Actinopteri; order Characiformes; family Lepidarchidae; genus Lepidarchus; species Lepidarchus adonis. The sequence continues at coordinate 18,101,023 of JBBIGC010000007.1, read as the reverse complement.
ACAAACCAGGTTTGTCAGTGCTGTGTCTTGCGTCTTTTGCAAACATCTGAGACATTGGATTTTATAAGACAGTTTTTCCCCCAACATGTTGCGACATTCCATTCACTTCCAACATGTTGAAATGTTGGGGGTCTACACAGCCAATTTACTCAATAACATGGGCAGGGACAAAAAATCATTACCACAAGATTCATTTCGACGGCTGTTCTCTTAATGCTCAGCGCTACAAGTTTAGCTCAGAGTCCTGCAGCCAAAGACTCAAGGATAAATCAATGTCAGCAGAGCGGGAATGGCATTGGGCCCCACATGAAATGAGTAGAGCTTCGGGCGTGGAAAGTTATATCAGCGTGTCTGGGCAGCGTGGTTTCTTGTCATGAATTCTTTAATGTGCTAAGTCCGAATGGTCCCCAATGCGCCTCCATCGCTGGGCAGTCTAAAATAATTGAGGAGTTTTTCTGTAGGTTCCTTTTCAAAATGACCTCCTCACAGTCCAGGACCCTGATGGCTTTTGGGCCAAATAGGGGCTGGTTTGATGATGGAGCCATGTCGTACGATAATCTACAGAGGTGTCAGGAAATGGCCCCCCAGAGGAACCCGCCCCTCCCAGCCTCCGACATCATTTATCCACCTGTCTAATCACTGCCCATAGATCAATATTACAGCTCTGACTGAGAGAAAGTAGATAAAAGTGTATGTAGCAAAGGAGAAGGAAGAAGTTTTCTGCAGGAGTGAGTTCATGTCAGTTTACAAATCGATAGTTTAAACCCTGGAGTTGAAAGTCATTTTATTTTTAAATGTTAAAAAGCAACTATTCCTGTCTGTAGTTGGGGCAAACAATGATGTTGCCTTTGTATAATTGAATGACACTGACTTTGTTTGATCACTTATATGGATTTAATGCATTATTGAGCTGCTGTAGCTGCCATCTGTACTGATTACAGGTAGCCATGCTTTTAAAGGTAAAAATAATGTACTTATTTTTATAGTAATACTGTACTAGCTTTATGAAAGCACAGTATGTAATGTGAGTTATTACATAGTTCCAGTGTATTGCACTAACCCAAGTATTACATAATAAAGTGCAAGGATAACTGAATATTCAGAGACCAATTTCCATATTGCCAGCAATTAGAAGTTTAAAATATATGCAATTGTTATACATTCTTATGCAAAGGTTTAGGCACCCCTTGATAAATAACAGATGTTGGTAAGTCTCTCTAGGACATGGAAAGAAATATACAATATTTTCAGCAAACATTGATGCACAGTTACTTTTTATGCCATACATTGAACAAAACAAAACAAAATAAATAATTATGGCACTGTGCAAAAGTTTGGACACACTTATCATCTTATCTGTGTGCGCATTATAAACTCCAACATGAGATGTATGTAACAAAACATCTACAGAAGCCTGATGCCTGATGAAAAGAGGATGGCTTCTACAACAGGACAATGATCATAAACATACCTCAAAGAGAATGTGTTAACATCTTTTCAAATACAAAATCACCAAAATCTGTTATTTATCAAGGGGTGCCCAAACTTTTGCACAAGACTGAATATTCGCCCATCCAGTATTTGAGTACAAATCCAGATTTTTATAATAATGTATGCATTAAGTACATTTATACATTTGTTATTATTGGAAACTGAGTTCTGTATAAACCAAACATATTTATTCAGTGAATCATCATGAGGTATTCAGATCAGGTGACACAGCATGACTACAGCTCTCTTCACCTGGAGATGTACTGTCTGAAAGGGAAATGTTGGTGTAACTTTGGCTCAAAGTCATCTTTAAAGGTGAGTAAAAGTTTGACAAAAGAGAAATTGAGTCCATGATTTTACTTCATTCGTTGAGTACAAAAAAAGAGAAAGGGTGCATCTTATTCACAGAACATACCACAAAAAGTGTGTATTGGTGATCTGGGAAATGTTCTCTGCATTTCTTTTAAACACATGTCAGAAAAAGTTAGTCAGGCATCTGCACTGTCTCCTGAGAATTTAACAACCAATGCCTTTTTTTTAAAATGGAAAAGTGGCATCAACTGCCAGATGCTTATTTCAGACTTTAGGCTATTTTGTAAGTTACATAAATCAAAACAACTCAACAGCAGTTGGATTAATACTACTTGGAAAGCACAAAAATATATAAACTGAGGTTTCAGTATTTTATTTCCAAATGTAAAGGCTTTTTATTCTTACAGAACATTCAAACATCAATAAGGGAATTGATTAAAATATATCCCATAACCAGAATCAGTCAACTATACACAGCATCAGCTACAGCATTAAAACTACTGAAAAGTGAATTGAATAGCATTGATTATTTCATAATCTCATTACAGAGGCATCTGTCATGGGGTGAGATATGTTAGGCAGCAGGTGAAGATTCAGCTCTTGAAGTTGATGTGTTGGAAGCAGGATAAATGGGGGAAAATAAAGGTGTGACTAAAGTCCTTACTGTGTGTAATGACTTAGTCAGAGTCCGTAGTGTGTAAGGGTCAGCGCCTGCCAAAAGTGGTGTAAGGAAGAACAAAAAGGGAGTTGCACAAAATGTTGCACAAAATGTTCATGTTCAGATTTGGCTGCATGAGTTGTCCAGCACAGTTTGGCATTTCCCCTCCAAAAACACTTTCACTAAATCTGGCAATTAACAGGTGAGTTGAATCAGGTGTCTGATTAGTGAAATCTGGTGGAAATGCTAGACACTGGCCCTTCATTACCAGAGTTGGGCACCCCTGCACTAAACTACACCAACATAATGCTTTATAAATTCTTTACTATACTGGCTATATATATATATATACATTAAACGCATGCATCAATTTAAAACCAAATGGAAGAACCAAAATGTTTATTTTTTTCGTTTTCAATGGCATTGCTCCAAAGAACCAGTGTTGGCATGTATATCCTTAAGATCATACTTCAATGAATTTTCATATTCTCTATACCATCATAATTTGAAAAGGGCCGGATGTATTGAACCTTAAAGAAACAGATAAAGCAGACTGTGTACAGTCATGGCCCGTAGAACACAGCCTGTACGATGAATAGTTTAGACTTCCTCCATCCCCACATGGCCTGAGAAGGATGGCGTTATTTTCAAGACGAATGGACCACAGAGCTTTTAGGTACACAACAGAAATCCAATGAAAGGGAACATCGCATCATTTGATGAGGCATTCAGGGCGTCCCTGGGGAAATTGAGACCTGCGGCTATATGACAAATACACACGTTAGCCGCAGTGATTTCACAGAGACCCACATCTCACACCGCCTGAAGCCTTGCACCCGTCGTCCTTGGAACATGATGGTCTAGCACTGCTTTTTCCTTTTTTTTTCTTTTACTATGAGGTTGGGTTATGGTTTATGGCCATTCTTTGTCGAAAAAAAAGTTTGAGCTGTTTACAATGATGTTTCTTGTTAATGATAAATTACAGGCATATTTATTTATTCATTTATTTTTTATTTGTTTGCTTATACTTTTTTGTATTTGTGTTTAAGTCAGACACACTGTATGGTTTGAAAGTGTCACACTACACATTATAGTCATTGTGGTTCTTGCTACATGCATATCTGAAACTTTATCCCTTAAATCTTCACAGAAATAGTCATTAAATGTTCCTTTCAGCCACAGCTACTGCTGACTCTGATCTGCCCAAGTTTTAGCTGGAACCACTTTACTGGTACCTAGAAAGAGGAGCTTGAGCAGCACAAATCTCTCTTCCCTGATAAACTGCAAGTGTTTAAATCCCCCGCTCTCTTGATTTGTTTTTCAATCTGGTCCGGTGCTCTCGCGCTCTAGCTTACAGTGTCAGTTTATTTCATTCTGGTGCAGGTTTTCAACCATTTACGAGAGACTGACACCACATCCATTTTAACTGACAGGCAGCAAATAGCCCTCTAGCCTACATTCACCTCCTCTGGGGGCTTCTTCCGAAAATAGCGAACCTCGAAACCCTGAAATGGCTGAAGTTTCTATAACTTGGTAAAATGCTGAATAGGAGTTTGTAAGGGGTGAGAAATTTCCTTTTTTTTTTCTTTATTGGAAGTATTACACTCTGTAGTTATGCTTCAGTGTGACATATCTTTCTTTCACATGCTGTTGAGATTAACTGTATGAGGTCAGTCCATTATGGTTGATATTAAAGAAATTTCAGGATTCCAATGTCGGAGACACCCTGTGTCAGCCGGGGTGGAATTGTGTTACATTGTCTTGCCTGAGACTGTAATCAAATACATTTTGGGTTTTATAGAGCTAAAGAAAGTGATATGGCCCAATTATAGGTCTCCGTTGGTTCATATCAAATTTGTAAACCTTATGGGCGAGGGCATTTTGTATTTATTGCTTTTCCTCAAGGACAGTAGTAACATCTCTCTCTCTCTCTCTCTCTCTCTCTCTCTCTCTCTCTCTCTCTCTCTCTCTCTCTCTCTCTCTCTCCCCCCCCCACACACACACACACACACACACACACACACACACACACACACACACACACACACACACACACACACACACA
>JBBIGC010000007.1:18079286-18092939 GCA_037576955.1 Lepidarchus adonis | reverse complement strand
CACTGTAGTTACATGCATTGTTAATGTGTAACTACACAGTAATTAGAGACACTTAATATAAAGTGGGGCCAAATATTTTTATACATTTACAGTATACAATTATTAGCCTAATGCAAACAATAACACAGTTTGTGTATTTTGAACACTGTCAACACATTTTACCAATACTGTATCACTGATTGTGATTATAAAATGTTCATATTGTTTTATCTCCACCCTACACCCTCCCATAGTCTAAATCTAAACATTTTTGAAAGTATCATCTATATTTATTGTCACTCTTCCTCACCAGCACACACATGCACACTGACTCTCCCTGTCTATGACACATTAGTCATGTCTCAAAACTCCCACTGGAGATCCCCCCCCCCCCTTTTTTTTTAAATATGCAAACATTCACACCCATGAGGGATAATTAAAATGGCACAAGCGTTAACTTACAGATATCGCAATGCTTTGATTTAATGCCAGCAACCTTGGTCAATTTTTCTTTTTTACCTCGCCTTAATGATTCCCACAGTCAGTAATCACACATCCATTGGAGAGGGCTCCATTGAAGGTGACCTCAGCCAGGCTAGCATGTGAGAAATGAAGCCTGCTACATCCACCGCCACTAACCATACACAGCCCATAAGCATAGACTCTTACTGCTGCAGGCGGCCTGGGCAGATGCTGGTACAGACTGGTAATGACTCTTGGGTGCAGTGGGATAGTGACCCAGCATGGATGCCAAGCAGATGGGTTAGCTGTTGTGAGACTCATGCAGTTGCACCATGAAGATGTTGCTTTTAGCGGCAAAGATATTGACCTGGATTTTCTTTTACTTTTTCAAAAAAACGTCTTTCTCTTTTTGTGCATTTGGATTTTTTTAACCACTCTAACTGCGTTTTTTTTTTTAAATAACTGTTATTTATGAATTATTTTTTTAACATCATTAAAATTATAATTTTTCGGTTTAAATCTTAATCATTTCACAAGTTTGTGCTTGTTTCAGCTTGAAAAGGGTTGGAGGCTACTCTCACACTAATATGTTTTATGCTTTACGCAGAACTGGGTAAACATGCTCCCTTGACCAGTTTGTAGGATGGTCTCTACCCCATTTTTTATTGGCTACCTTCTGACCACAGACCCTCTCAACCAGATATTATTTGGTTAGTACACCATTCTTAACACTGCAGTGACATGGTAGTCACTGATGTGTTAGTGTGTGTTTGTGTGTGGTGCTAATATAAGTGTGTAGTGTCACTGATAGTTTCTGAGTTGTTCACAATAATAACAACAACAACAACAACAACAACAACAATAATAATAATAATAATAATAATAATAATAATAATAATAATAATAATAATAATAATAATAATAATAATAATGCAGTCAATAATTGTGAATGTTTCATGTTTGCTTTGAAATTAATGGACCTGATTCAGGTCATTTAGTACTTCTGAAGGTATTAGTGAAATATGTTAGATGAGGTTAAGTATTGTACTAAGTATAGAACTTGCATCTGCATAAAGGTAGATCTCCAGCAACAGGGTTTATGACAACTGTCATAGTGGATGGGTAACAGTGAGGTATCCATGGATGGACAGTTAAGTGGAGCAACAAGGTAGGGGTTTCTAAAGTGGATGAATGTATTATATAAAGAAAAAAATCTGTCCAGCTCAATCTATAACAGATCTCTGGGGTTATCTTCTAAACTCTAAATGTTTATCATTCTTTCAGTTTTCTGAAAGATCCCCAATAATTGGTCAGTTGTTATTCAACAATGGTCAAGGTCAGCTACATGAAATTGAATACTTGTGAAATCCTGCTAAACAGTATATATTATTTATTTATATGTACATACAATAAGAGCAGTATCAAATCAGTCACTTTTTTGATAGAATCCCTTGAGACATTCATTTTACTCCTATTAAGGATGATGGATTAGAGTTTGTCCCATAGGATCCCTGGGGACCAAACCTCCAATCAGAATCAAATAAACAGTGATTGAATTATTTCAAAGCTTTTATTACTCTACATTATGATTCTGTTTAGATGAAGAAGCTTCGTAGTATCATAGAAATGTATTGTGCTGAAATCTGTTTGGCTTGCCACACTGCTGTAAGCGAAATGTATTATATCAGCCAATAAAAGTATTCCTCAGGAAAAACATGTCCTGAGAAAGCATTGTGTCCTGTATTTTAAATAACCTAAACCTTTCTAAAAAAAAAAAAACCAAACAAAAAAAACCCAGTACACAATTCCCAACAGTCTCTTCTTAATCATAGAGTAACATTTACAGCTCATAGTTGCAAAAGAACGCAGCATGCAAATAAAACTCCTGAGACGGACTGTTTGGTCAGATAATACAGAGGGGGCATTGCACCAGAGGAGCAGGAAATAGAGGAGAGCCATCTTTAGAACTAGCTTAAGGTCATTTCCGTCTGCGAGCAGATCGAGGGAGATTTTGATAAATTCAGGAGGGCATTTGCCCTTCAAGCTTCTACCATTTGCTGCAGGCTTACCCCCAGTTAGTGTTTAATCTAATGCCAACTGTCTGCTTCCCAGGGAAAAGGGGAAAGAAAAAAAGAAAAAAAAAGAAAATACTGTTAGTGAAAAATGAGAGGTCCCCCACTAATCACAAATGCGCCTGGCTCTATTTATTGGGCCTGAGAGACTTTCATGTTTTGGCCGCCCAGGAAAAGTAAACGCAGGCAATTATGGCAGAGTGATTTAACGAAGCACCGCCTGGTGTTTCTCCATAAGTGACAATGTAAAATGAAGCAGGGGGTCCCGCGGTGCCTGCTGCTTTATGCTTAGTAAAGTGAACTAGCATGCTTAGGTGAGAAAAATAAGGAGATTTACTTTAGCCTGCTGCAAATTGTGTGATAACATAGCTATTTGTTGTCACACTACCCAAAAGGAAGTCCAAAAAATCTTCTATGGTGGACTGTGTCTCTCTCTAATGATCAGGCTATGGTGTAAGAAAATGATCACACTCTGCATGGGGCATCCATCAGCACCACTATCATCCAATTAAATAATAATGCTGTTTTGTCCATGATAACTAGCAAGGAAGTTAAGGCTATATCAGGCTAATGAATCTATGATATGCTTTTAAAATGTATTTAACTGACAAAATACAAAGAAACAATTTCACTGATGTTTCTGTTACATTATGTTTAAGTAAGTAAGCGTTATTAATATAGCCTTTTTCACAGACATGTGGTCACAAAGCTCTATAATACAAGCTCTTTACAATATGGTGCAGTGTGACTCCTTTCTATAACAGCCAGCATTAACATTTTGTACAAATGTGTTACTTTAGTCCAGGGGTGTCCAAAGTCAGTCCTGGAGGGCCAGTGTCCAGCACAGTTTGGTAGATCCCCTCCTCAAACTCTCTCACTACACCTGGAGCTGCACACTTCTGCTCTACACCTTCCGGAAGGTCACTGACTGCAAAACTGAATAATATCCAAAGCACTGTTTTTTGTCAAATTAGAAATGGTATAATTAAGTAATTGAAGGTATTTTACAAACTTGGATGATTCATATTTAAGGCAGAACAGTTCAGAATTGTTTCAAGTAAACCATTGTTAGTGTAGCAATACAACATTAACATTACAAATATACTGTTAAAATAATAACAGAAAACTTTTTAATCAGAGTATAGCATCAAGGCAAGGGTTGTTAATCAGTTTCAGCTGCTTTGGTGTTAGTGAAATGAACACATGCACTATACAGTAGGTGCAACAATGAGACAACCCCCAAAACAGGAATGGTTTTACAGGTGGATGCCACTAATGTTTTTTTTTGTTGTTTTTTTAACCTCATTATTTTTTCAGATTGTTTTTGCACTAGTATTTAATGTGGTTAAGGTCAGTGTCACTACTGGTAGCATTATATTATATCTGGACCCTTATAGATAGTGTAATTCCCAGGTTTGCTGTGTCAGCCAACACAGTCTCAAGAGCATGGACAAGAATCCAGGAGACAGACAATTACTCTAGAATAGCTGGACAGGGCAGTTGAAGGTCCAATCAGCAGGAAATATCTGCTCTTATGTGCAAGGAGGTACAGGATGAGTGCTGCCAGAGCCCTACAAAATGACCTCCAGCAGATCACTGGTGTGAATGTCTCTGACCAAATGATCAGAAACAAACGTCAAACTCCTGCACTCAGACCACAATGTTCATCACTCTAAATAATCCATAACATTGAGCCTAACAGTCTCTCTCTGTCTCTCTCTGAACTTCTCTGAGGGACCAGTGGTCCTGTTTCACTCTGCTGCCTGGATCATGGGGAGGCAGACCAACCATGACATGATGCACCCCCTCACCCCTACTGAGCAGAACCCATATGGACGGAACCACTTACTAGATCTCAACTCAGAGAACCACCTGCACACAAGGAACTGCAGATGCCTCCTCATATTGGACTCATTGCTTCTCTTAGCTCTTAGTCTAATTTGTTCTTTTTTTTTCTATCTGTTATCTCCTCTATCAGTCGACCAGAGGAGGATGGGTTCCTCTTCTGAGCCTTGGTTCCTTTCAAGGTTTCTTCCTACAATTGAGGGTTTTTTTCTTTGTCTCTGTTGCCACATTCCCCTGTTCCAATAGAACCCTTTTGGACATTTTGTCTGGGACATTGTCAGGCATGCATACAAGCACATGGGGGCCATAAAATCTACTGAGTACTATTCTGAGTTGCTGCAAGTAATTTAGGCAAAACGGACTGGCTTTCTGCATTGTTTTATAACTTTTTTTCATGTTTTTTTTTTAATAGGTTGATGATTTTAATTTCCATCAAACAATCCGTTTGATCCTAATGCATTACCTAATCCAAATCAGTATAGATGTGCAGCATGATTTTTATTTCATTAAGATCTGATGTGTCTTTAAATTGTTACTTTAATTTTGGTTTTGAGCAGTGTACTTTAAGGGGGCTAACATTGTCATTGCTGTTCATGGCTCAAACTGAAGGCTTAGCTCTAATAGTTATGGTTCAATACGGGTTATGTGGAGCACAGTAGCATTCTAATAAGGATACCAAGGACATGAACACACCCAGGAAGACAGGAATGCACTGTGCATGATAAGTATAAGCACTTTCACAAATTTTAGAACCTATGTTCACTGACAGTGATGATGTAATCCTGTGAAAAAACACAAAACAAAAACACAAAAATAAAATAAATAAAAAATAAACAAACAAACAAAAAATGCATACATGCCCTTCTTTTCTTTTCTCTACATAATAACATCCTAAGAACCAATGTCATTCAGTAATACTACTCAGTGTCTTGTCAAGGGGTTTCATGCAGAAAGCTGCATAAAAATGTCAGAGAGCACATGTTGCTCTCTGTGCCCATTTTGCTTATCCTGCACTTTTGAAAGGTTATGATATGAATGTGCCAGAGATTACACTTGATCTCAGTATTATGTGATATATTTTATGACCTCCTATATTAATTAATCCAGGTGGAAAAAAGAAGCATTTTCAAGCAGCTGTAGCACTTCATTACTATGGTTAAATGTCAGTTGTAAATATCCTTGGGTAAAATTTATATTCTGGGCAATAGACCTGTGAGGAACAAAGCAGAGAGCCCAAGTGCAAGCAATTTAATCCAAAAGTAAAATCCGGAAAAGGACTCAGTTCTGTAACAAACAAGGCAAACATGTATGCAATTGAGCTCAGTATGCAATGCAGAAAAAAATATACTTACCTTATGTAACTACCCATTTAAATTGTTAAATATTGATCCTGAATTCTTGTTTCAGGATTCTTCGATCTGGAGTTGTCGCTCGATGGGATCTTACATCAGCCCCCTCTCCACAGGGGTCTCAGAGCCCCCTCACGGGGACAGCCCATCCTTCCTGGACTAGGAGGATCTAGATGCAATCTGTGAAACGTGGACAAGAAAGAAGGGTCAAGAACATCATCGCACACTACCCATGATTGCTCCTCTAGGCAATAGCCTTATCATTCAATAAGATATTCCAGGTGACCCCCAAGAATGTCCCAAACTGAGTAAGCCCTGTCGCCCTTAATGTCTAGAGGTGCTGGCGGGGCAGTACCATCAATCAGGGGAAGCATGGGGCTATACCGAACCAGGAGCAAAACATGGACATTAGGATGGATGCAGTAACATGCGGAAAATAACAAATGTTATGTTACAATATGGCACAATAAACCTCAGCCTGATGTTTATAGGAACATACTGGCCATTGCAGCTGTTCATGAGCAGAATCCCAGACTGCATGGCTACGGTGGAACCAGGCATCAACTTCGTTCGGGATTTCCTAATACACACTGAAACAGAGAGAGGTCAAGCACTGAATGGTGGAGTAAATTACCAAACACTTAGCCCACTCACGCCCACTCTGGTTCAGTCTCTCCATTTGTCAGTTACTCTCGGGATGATGGCCCAATGTGAGGCCAACTTACACTCCTAGCATTTAGAAGAACGCCTTCAAGACGTGGGACATGAACTGCGGCCCTCGGTCACTCACAATGTCCTCAGGAAGATCAAAATAGTGAAACACATGTTAAACAGTTCAGCAAAAGCCATGCCCGGGTGTTGGATTGGAGATGTTGTGTTGATTGATCAGGTCAAGAATCTCCCACCTAATCAGCCAGACAAAACATTCTTGGGGGAGAATGGCTTTGAGTGATGATTCATCTATATGACAGTGCATCAGCCTTTATGTTCTTAGTACCTGGGCAATGCAAAACCATAAAGTTGAAACAGGTGAAAAACAATGCCCAGCATGCATTGAGCAAGGTACTGTCCCAACTTCACTGGTTTGGCACCACTCAAATTAAATTATACATGCTTCATAGGTCTAATTTGGTGAAAAATATGCACCTGTCTGAGTTATTCTGTGGTTGATGAGAGGCAACGAATAGTGAAACTTCACAGTAGCTTTAGTCAAGCTTCTATAATCTATGCACAGCTTTAGTCCACCCCCATTTCTTTTCAATAAATTAAAACCCTGATGCCATGGGTGAGGTTGAAGGACGGGGATGATGATTATCGTTTCTAGTGCCTTATCAATGTACAGGTTCATTGCCCATGTCTCAGCTTTTGAAAGGGGATACACACGACTTCCTGTGGGAATGACTGGAGCTAATTCAGCATGGGGCTTTCTGTAGAGGTACCCAAAAATGGAAGTGTTATACAAAAAGCACTGAAGCCCCCACTGTTGTAACCCACAACTGTTGTTGTGGGTTTTTTTTCCCTTAAGCCTCATAAGTCAAAAAGCGAGGATTATGAGAAAACAACCAAGAGTGATCCAACATGATACCATTTGGAGGCACTGATCATAAAAAAAAGGTTTATTCAACGTATGCAATAATCCAACAGTAATTGTAATCTTTGATGAGTGACCAACCCTGTCCCAATGGGTTAGCCATCAACAGCTCATGCAATCAAAGGGGCTTTCTGTTCGACTTTGAGAAGATCATATTTCAAGACCTGTTTTTGATCCAAAAAAATGCTCTCCTGCCCCTGAGTTCACTAAGGTGGATGACTCAATAGTCAGATCTCCTACTTTCAAGATAATGGGTAGGCAGAGTTGGGCTTGAGGTAGAAGTAGCAAACAGGACTTCCTTATTTGATTCTACTGTTTCTCGTCTTCAATTGATCAGGAGGGACCCTGCTGTAGGTGATGACCTGGTTAACCACAGTAAAAGCACAGGTAATCCCAATCACAGCGCAGACGATCTTGTGTAGACAAGGGTGCCCCACCTACATAAACTCTGGATCCACCTTGAGGTTCTGGAGCAGGGATGTAGCCTCTTATAAATAAGCGCTCCACCACGATAGGAGTCTGGATGTAGGTGTCGAGGTCCATGATGTCTCCCCTGCATGCTGCTTCTTCTTCAGTTCTGGTCTCTCTCTGATATATGGCAAACAACAGAGGGTTATTCCAATGGCTCCCTGCTGCCAAAGTGTGGAATTCCAGCACATTCTCAACAGCTGTATTGGTTCCTTGATGTAAATCCAACAGTGAATCACCTATTTCCCTTCCATCCAAAAGATGGTCAAATACTTTTGAAACATATTAAAAATTTCCTTTGGTTAGACAAAAGCAAACCTCATTGAATCCACAATGCTGTGGCCCAGTTCTTTGCTTTTCCAATGAGCAGAGAGATATAAAATCTCACTTTACTGTCCTCTGATTGCAAGCAGTCTTGGTGAGCTGCCAGGTAGAGGCCACACTGCATAAGGAAGCTCTCAGGGTCACCATGGTAGCATTCCATATGGGGCAACGACTGGGGAGCTGTGTTCTCTGCTAGTCCAAAAAAACTTGGTTTCATGGCAAAGTATTCTGTAAGGAATGAAGCAGAGAGCTCAAGTGCAATAAATTGTTTAGTACTTAATCAAAAAGCAAAATCCAGAAAACAGGCAAGGTTTGGTAACAAACAAGGCAAACTTGTATATAATAGTGCTCAGTATGCAATGCAGGGCAAAACAATACATCAAACTATGCAACTCCAACTTCCCATTTAAATAGTTGATCTTCTTAAGTGTGGCAGCCTGGTTCCAGACTCTTGGATCTAGAGCTGTTTCTTTTCTCTGCTCCAGATCCTAATTAAGAGATTTTACTAGACTATTCCCTTTCCCTGCATTTTAAATGAATAGACGCACACTCTTATGGAACATGGAAAAAACACAATCATTTCTATACCTTACTGTTTTACTGTTAAATTTTTGGTCAATTTTGCTTTATACAAGACTTTAGCTGCTCAGTGGTGGCCGTTGTCTGATTCTCAAACATTTTCTGTATGAGACAGCATCAAGCACATGCACTCTGTGAAAAGATGGACTCCCATTGTTTTGTTAAAATAACCATGGACATCCTAGGAAAAGACACACACTTTCACTAGTATTTGCTCCATCCCAACTTTCCTGAGTGTAAGTTTTAATAGTGATTCATATTTTTGCTTATAAATGAAAATGTTGTGACTGTAAAAGGAAAGCTGTTGACCAGTAAACTATCAGCATTTCTGTGCTACATATTGTATAACTATTAAAACCCTGCCAAAACAAGTAAATAAATGTAGAATTCCAATCAATAAATTGGCAAGCAATTTAAAAGTTATTTTTCATACAATCACTGGGTCAGAGCATCTTTGAAATAGCAGGTCTTGTTTGGCTTTTCCTGATGTGCAGTGGCTGCCTACCAAAAGTGGTCCATGGAAGGTTTTGTTGAGTAGCACTATTGTCCATTCCTAGAGTGGATTAAAGATGCTGATTTTCTCTGAGCTGTGGAAGTGTGCTAACAATAAGAACTAGGTAGAGTGTGCATATGCATGCTGAGACAGGTCTCACACCACTCCATACTTCATCAATTCTCCTCCTCATCCACTACCGCTCCCTCCTCATGCTATCCCTCTTTCCTCTGCTGTAGCCAGCTCTCCCTGTGGTGCAGATAGCAGATGCTGCACTCATTCACTCCTGGGGTCTCCAATGTCCCCTCCTCCTCCTTGCTCCTCTGTCCATCCCTCATCTCCTTCTCCCTATATCCCTTGGCAAGACAAAGCCAGCTCTATCCCACCCTCTAGCCAGTCTGGGCTAATTGCAGCTGCTATCTGACAATGGCAGGCCTAATGAAGTATGATGAGTTCACCGTTCTCTCTCTGGCATGGTGCCTGGTTGTGTTCACGGGCCGTCCTGAGAGCAGACCGATGAACTGAAGGCTGTTTTTATGGGTGCAAGCCGAAGGGCCTCTGAGAGTGAGCTACTCCATGTCCACCACTCAGCTTTTATGATGAGAGGTAGAGAAAAGCACAAATTACAATAATCTCTGAGGGAGAGAGAGGGTCAACGGGCTGTGATTCTGATGGGTAATTTACTGTAAAGCCTTCACTTAGATAGCTTGAAGAGGCTCCATTGCAGATAAGAGCGCAGAGCTACATCAGGTGTTGACCTGAAGTGTCTGAACACACAGTGGCCAACTCACCTCTCTCGTTCAGCCCAAGCCCTACTACCCTGTCTGATACAGTAATGCTTTTGGAGAGGCTTTAAAACAATGCCTTAGCTTACAATCACCTGTTCACGAACGGGAGGATTACAGCATTATCTAGACTAAACTGAGGCCTATTGGAACAAAAATGTAACAGTCTGATTCTGCCACTGTATTGGAAATCCCCATATGTTGCCCCCGGGCTTGCTGATGTATAGAAAGGTTATAGATTGAGAAGAAATGGCCAGTTACTAGAATGATGAGGCAGGAGTATAAAGTTAAATCTAAAGCTAAATCATATATTCATATGGTTCAGGAAGTATTCAGAACTGCTTTTCTGAACCCTCTGTGTACATATACATACAGATACATCTAAAACAAATACTAAATATTTCTTGACATTCCTTTCCGAGAGTGAAATCGTGGTGTCACAGCCTAATCAGCTAATTAACTTAAAACAACTGCAAAGGTTTCCTGAGCCTTTAAATGGTCTCAGTCTTGGTCAGGAGGCTACACAATCATGGGGAAAAGTGCTGACATTACAGATGTCCAGAAGACATCTGTAGGAGGGTAAGTCAGAGAAGGTCATTGCTAAAGAAGCTGGTTGTTCACAGAGGGCAGTATCCAAGCATATTCATAGAAAGGTAAGTGAAAGGAAAAAGTATGGTAGGAAACCTTGAGAGAACTGCCAAGCAAAATCCATTCAAGAATTTAATAAACCAGCACAATCTACCTGAGCTTCAATGTGGTCAGTCTCCATTTTCTTACGCCTTGCTACACTGGTGTCAGCAAGTGGGATGGAGCGACTGACCCTGGAGGAGATTGAATGTCTTGTCTGGGAGCTGGAGGAGAGATTGTTAGGAGCCTGGGGACGGAGCGGAGGACCAGGGGGGAGCAGTGTGCGCAGGCCAGCCGGAGCAAGGAGCAAACACTGTTAAACGAGAGTGAGGTGCAGAAAGGGGGGACTCAGCACCTCAAAAATGAACCACCTACCCACCACAGAAGCGCAGCTCATGTGAGGGCCAGGCCGGCCTATACGTGCACGGATGGTTCAATGGGTGTGGCATGCCGCGCCCTCATCAACATGGGCTCTACTGTGTCCCTGTGCCAAGTGGGGTGGCTTCCTGAGGGGGGCCCTGGGGAGGCCATGGACCAGGCTGGAGTAGCGAGGGAGGTGATCACGGCTTTAGGTGAGTGTGTAGCCATGGCCGGGGTCCACTCAGTTAAAGTTACTCGGTTCTGTCACCATTACGCACCCATTCTTGATTGGCGAGATACAGGACCACTGCATTGTGGGCTTTGACCTTCTCCAATGTCTCGGTGCAGTGATCCACGTGGGTGAAGCGAGTATGAGAGTGGGCCGGGAGTGGGTTGCGTTGCTTGCGTTGCAGTAGCATAGGGAAAATGGGCTGTTAAGCGGCGGCTGCTAAGCAGGACCCCGCTAAAGAAAAAATTTGCCAGATGGTGTGATTGAGTCTTCTAATAGCCCATGGTCTGTGCCCATATTCCTCATGAACAAAAAGGAATGTGGCGGTTCAGCTTCGACTACCGCCGGCTTAACTCCGTTCATGGGTTTAGCCACCTATTACCAGCGCTTCATCAAGAATTTCACCATGATTGCAAGTCCATCGCCTCATGCAAAAGAGCTTTTGAGTGGAACAAGGACTGCGCACGAGCGTTTAAGAACTTGCACACGGTGCTCATCACGAAGTCCATGTTAGGCCATCCAAACCCCAGCAAAACATTCATGATGGACACCGATGCAACCAATGTGGGGCTGGGCGTCATGTTGTCTCATGAGGGAGGCCCAGTCATAGTATATTTCAGCCAAATGCTGTCTCGACCTGAGCGCAATTACTGCGTCATGCGACATGAAGTGTTAGAGGTGGTGGCTGCACTCAAACATTTTCGTCTGTTTCTTTATGGGCAGAAGTTCTAGCTGAGCACGGACCGCTGGCTGGAAACCCTACAAACCTATAAGTTCACTATCCAACATCAGGGGGGCATCTCCATGGCAATGCAGACACACTTTCATGGCACCCATGTGGGATGTGTAAGCGCAGGGAGGAATCCACAAGCGACACTAGGCGGCAGTGTGACTTCGCCCACGCCATGCACGAGCCCACAGTGACTGAGAAAGAAACAAGAAGCTGACTCGAGTATCACGCGGCTCCTCCACTTCTGCCGCCAGCCCGGCACTGTAGGAGCTCCTTTCCCCGCTGGGTGTGCGGGGATGGCCGTGGTGTAATATTTCTGAATATTGTACCACGAACGCTATGTGAACCAGTATTGGCCCTTGTGCACGGAGCAAAAAGGGCGGGTCATTATGGCAAAGCCAAAACTCTGGTGCGCTTGTGCTGTCGTTTCTACTGGCCATGTTGCCATGGCATTGTTGCTTGTTTTGTTCATCGCTGTGATTATTGCACAAGGCAGAAAGGGCCGCTTCAGGAATATCGGGTGGGGGCACCCATGGAACGGGTTGTCGTTGATGTGTTGGGGCTGTTTCCGGTGACAGAGCGAGGCAACCGTATATCGTGGTAACGATGGATTATTTTACCAAGTAGCCAGAGGCATACGTCATGCCCGATCAGAGTGCTGTGACCACAGGGTCCTTTCTGGTGAACAAGATGTTCACATGCTTTGGTGTGCCAGAGGAATTACACAGCGATCAGAGGTCACGGCTGGCACTTTGCAGTGAGAAAGCAGGTGAGGGTCTGCAACCCTGTGAGGATGAATGGGTTGTCGCCCAAACTCGCCTCCCACTGGGTCTGGCCCTGCACCATCCTCGAGCGGCTCTCGGAGGTGGTCTACAGGGTAAGGCTCACCAAGCAGGCTAGGATAGTGGTGTTGCATAGGGACCATCTTGCCCCTTACCACCTATGGACATAGCTGAGGAGGGGGCTTCAGGCCAGGACGTGTCTCCCCTGTCGCACGCCCCCTCCCCTCATATTTTGGTCCATTGTTCCTTGCAGATGTTCTCAAGAGTTTTGATGTTTTGGGGCTGTCACTGGGCAACACAAACTTGTAACTCCCTCCACAGATTCTCTACTGGATTGATGTCTGGAGAATGGCTAGGCCACTCCAGAACATTGAGATGCTTTTTACGTAGGCACTCCTTTGTTGCCCGAGCGATGTGTTTGGGATCATTGTCATGCTGTAAGATCCAACCATGTTTCATCTTCAATGCTCTCACTGATGGAAGGAGGATTTGCCCAAAATCTTACAATACATGGCTCCATTCATCCTTTCCTCAGTTGTCCTCTCCCCTGCAGAAAAGCAGCCCCAAAGCATAATGTTTCCCCACCATCCTTCACAGTGATTATGGTGTTTTTGAGATGCAACTCAGCATTTTTCTCCAAACACGGCAAATGGCGTTTATACCAAAGAGTTTCATTTTGGACTCATCTGACCACATGACATTCAGATGATCTCTGGCAAACTTTTGGTGGGCCTGGACAAGTGCTGGCTTCAGCAGGGGCACTGCAGGATTTTAATCCAGGACAACGTAGTGTGTTACTAATAGTAACCTTTGTCTTCAGGTCATTGACCAGTTCTCCCTGTGTAGTTCTGGGCTGATTCCTCACCGTTCTCAAGATCATTTGTAACCCAGCAATGCACTGTGTAGTGTACACACACACACACACACACACACACACACACACACACACACACACACACACACACACACACACACACA
>JBBIGC010000007.1:18061009-18078233 GCA_037576955.1 Lepidarchus adonis | reverse complement strand
ATATATATATATATATATATATTTCCCACTCACCCCTTGAGGGTCCTGCGCAGTATCTATTTCCAGCATTTGGCAGACGCTCTTATCCAGAGCGACGTACATGGTGAGCGGTTGGGGTTAAGTGCCTTGCTCAAGGGCACTTCAGCCTGCTGCCTAGTTCCAAGAACCGAACCTAGGACCCTTCGGTCACAAACCCACTTCTCTTAACCATTGGGCTATAAGCTATCTAGCTTAGCTGTTCCTAGGACTGTGCTCTTCTGGACAGAGATCTTGGATGTCGTTCCTGGAATCTGCTTCACTGCCCCAAATGTTCTGATTACAACAGGAACCACCTTCCACATCTTTTCTAACTTTTCTCTCAGCTCTTGTTATTTCTCAAGCTTCTCATGTTCCTTCTTCCTGATGTTACTGTCACTTAGGATCGCTACAGCCTTCTTCCTCTGCTTGTTCATCACTACTATGTCTGGTTGGTTAGCCATTACCAGTTTGTGAGTATGTAAGTGAATCTGTAAGTTCCACAGGATCTTAGCTTGGTCATTATCAATAACTTTTTGGAGGTGGCTCCCAAATCCCCTTGGGATTTCCAGCCCAAACTTGGCACAGATGTTCCTGTATACTTTGCCAGTCTGTTAGCATATTGCATTCCACTGTTATGTGCTGGATTGTCTCAGGAGCATATTTGCACAGCCTGAAACTGGTCATCTTCCTTATGTATCCATGGATTTTCTGTGTTTCAGCCTGGATAGTAGCTCTGATGTTCACTAGTCCTCGTGTTGTGTCATCCATGTAGAGGAGGTGACTGATGTTTGCTCCATTTCATACAGTAGTTGGTATCTGTAGCCAGTCTTGTTGATAATCTGGCTGGGGGGATTCAGGCCTATGCAGAATAGCAGTGGTGACAGGGCCTCTCCTTAGTAAACCCTACACTTGATGATGACCTATGTGATTGGTTTGAAGTTGGCCTCTATGGTTGTTTTCCACATACAGTACCCATTAAATTTCTCATGAAGTCCTGTTTATCTTCAGCATTCCAGGATCCATGTGTGAGGCATTGAGTCTTTCTTGTAGTCAATCCAGGTAGTGCTCAAGTTGGTATTACTGGTTTTACACTCTTGGGTGACTGCTCTGTCTACCAGTAACTGGTGCATTGCTTTCGTTGTGTTGCTATCCATTCCTTTTTTACCCTACTCATGTATTGAGCCATTTGCCTATTCATCTTGCCTGACAGGAGATTCCATGTTGTGCTGAGACAGATGATTGGCCGGTAGTTGGACGAGGCCGGTCCCTTCTGGGGGTCCTTCAGAATCACAACTGTCCTCCCTTTGGTCAGTCACTCCAGGTGGGTCCAGCACATAAGCAGCTGGTTCATCTATACTGCCCAGACGATCATGCAGTGCAGTTAGCTTGTTTAACCAGTAGGCATGGATCATGTCAGGGTCTGGTGCTGTCTAGTTCTTCTTGCTTCAGTCTCTTTCTGGGATGTCTGCCAATGTGATGGTTACTGGGGTTATGGGGGTTGATGTGGTCATCTCTCAGATCCTCACGCCACTGTGCATTATTGTAATATGTTGCCTCTTTCTCCCATATGCTCTTCCAGTATTGATCAGTCTCCAGCCTTAGTGGGTCTGTTCTCATTCTAGTACCCTGTCACTGAGAGTACACATTGGACCGTTCTGTGAGGAACATCCGGATTGTTCTCTTGGCCTCTATATCCTTGGTGTATCTCTTCAGATGGGTAGCCAATGCTATGGGCAGCTTGTTGTACTTCTTAGTAATTCCTTTTTTTATCTAACCTTTCTGTAGTTCTGATAGCTAGATAACTTCCCTCCATGCTCCCTTGATCTTAACCTCTAACCTTCTCTTCCATGGAGGATACTGCTTCTTGTTGTTAATTTTATAGCCAAGCATCTCAAGGATCACTGTTGCTGTGGTGTAGATCAGGTCATTGGTGTCAACGATGGTCATAGTAAGGATTGTCCATAGTGAGGCATTCACCTTTTCTAGGAGACTTTCAAATGGTACTTCACTTATACCTGGTAATAATCAGTATTGGAGGGTGTGGGTTTCCAGCTTAGTCATGATCTTACCTTTCAGGTCAGCTGCTCTTGTATTCAGCCTACAAGAGCTTGTAGTTATTGGAGCTTGGTACACAATCTTTGGGAATGATGATATCTCCCCCGACCTATTGTCCTGGCTCCCCCTGGCCGTAGCATTGGTGTTGTACCTCGTTGATCTCTAGATGTGATAGCTGTTGATAGTTGTGTAGTTGTTTCTTGAGAATGTTGGAACACTGAGCAAATAGCTGTTTTGCTGTTAATGTTGGGTTTTGAAGAATCCATGGGTGCCACATCCTCTTCATGTAACCCCTTTCACTGGGGTAACTTGTATAGTAGCATTCCAACAGTTCATTGCTCTCATTGTTAATAAATGAATATACAGTCTTATGCAAAAGTTTGGGAACCCTTTGATAAATAACAGATTTTGGTGATTTTGTAATTGAAAAGATGTTAACTCAATATGGTAAGCAAACATTGATGCATAGTTGCTTTTTATGCCATATAATGAACAAACAAACAAACAAACACAAACAAACAAACAAACAAAAACATTATTATGGCACTGTGCAAAAGGCACCCTACATAATCAGTACTTAATAGCACCTCCTCTGGCAGATATCACAGCCTGCAGACACTTTTTAGAGCTAAATGACTTTTAATTCTTGTACTTGGGATTTTCTCCCATTCTTCCTTCCAAAAGGCTTCTAGTTCTGTTATATTCTTTGGTCATCTTGAATGAACAACTCTTTTAAGATCTACCCACAAATTTTTAATTAAGGTTAAAACAGGGTACTGTGTTCCTTAGTTCAGGGAGTTTTTCCTTGCCTCCGTCACCTTGGCTCATTAGGGGCTCACCGTGTAAAACGGCTATGTGACTGTTGTAAAAAGCACTATATAATTAAAACAGAATTGAATTAAATGTAACTATTGGCTTTTTGGTGCATTGTACTGTATATATACAGTAGATAAGAATTCTTATTAGAATTATTGAATATTACATGGAAAAGAGAAAAAAATCTTGACTGTTAAAAGTCCAAACCTTCCAGGAGTGTCAAGTTGTTCAAAAATAATTGTCTGGTAATTTGGTGTTTGAACCTCCTCCTTAGCTGGTTAACACCTAGAATTTTGGGTTTTAGCTATGATTCTATATTGTTTAAAAATAACAACCTTTCCAACATGAATGCATACAAACATAATCATCAAAATACATTTGAATAGTGAAAAGAAAAATTCAGACTTACTCCTGACCACAAGCAGCATATATGAAAAGAATACATCTGAAATCTATTTGACCTTATTGACCTCTATCCAAATGTAAAAAAAAAAAAATGCAGTTTTTTTAAGTGATATGGGAAACAGAATTATTCCATTGATTCTCATAGGACTTTGTAGCTCAGCATTGCAACCAATTGCATATGGAGGCAATACTTAGGTTGAGTAGCACTTACTGAATTATTTATATTTTTTATATTCTATATCATATCCATGAAGAGGATGATCAAGATAAAACAGGTGACAGACAGTATATGATTTCTGTCACCTGTAGATATGATTCAGTAAAAACACTCTTTATGAGTTTAATGAAATGTGTCATTATTGTTGTTTTCACCATGCAGTTTAATGAAATTAATTCTTGTTATTGTATGTTGTCCATCTCCATCTCTATTTTATGGCAGATGACACTATAGCCATGGCCTTACCCAACTTGTCTTATTTTGTGATCATATTAGGTTTTCCATTTCCCACAGAGTTGTCTGAATGAGGAACATTAGTGGGAAGGAATAGTGGGCCTGAAGCAGTGTCTGACCATGTTGTCCTCAGCAGAAATCTTTTAAAGTGACTCATCAGGCAAGGTCGGCGCAGCTTTGACACACTGGTTAATGCTTCTTCCAGAGTGTCCCGAATCCTTCATAAGGTCAGCCTTGACATGGTCTCTCTTAAAACTGAGCTCCATAAAGTCCTCCAAATGACTGCAGAGTGGCATCCATGGAAATATTGTGCTGGGAAGATGTCATCTTGATGACAAAGGCAGAATGGATTGGAATGGCAAGGAGCCAAGGAAAAGTATAAAGGAGCTCAATATTTGTGCTCCATGTCACATGTAACAAGTACACACTGTTAGACAAGGCCTCACTGTCAGGAGCAAAGCAGTCTGTCAAAAACTACTCAGAATTCTTAAAGTGCCTCTTAAAAACTGCAGAGACTTGCCTCCTATGACATTATTTTCGAAAAGGTTAATAGATAGTGGAGCATGTTTCATTTCACCTTGAGAGGGAAAAACACTTCTCATACCACAAAACCCATCAAATGATTAGTGTTTTAGGATAAATGATAACAGATAACATGATGGATATTTTAAATTATAAATTAAAGTATGACAAAGTAATAGAAGCAGCCCATAGAGCTTACAGTGTTGTGGCAACATTGTTTTACTTACTTTTTAAGAAATGTCTTCAGGTAATAAATATTTACACACCATAACTAAAATATGCATGCTTATTATAGACATCTTTTCACACTGCAGTACTTTTCTACTATACATTACATCTAGTATATGTTTTATAAACAGTTAAACTATTTAAAAATGATCTTGCTATAGCGAGACACCATGTTTAAAACCAAGCAAACAAAAATGATGCAATGATAATTAATTAATTAATTTAATTAATAAAACAAAACTTTATTTTTATACAATGAATCAAAGGAGTTCAGCTAGAATGTGAAGTCTCAGCCAACAGAGCATACTGCATACAATGGATAATGGAAATACAAGTCCTTTTTAATGTAGGTGAAAGCCTTAAGAGCGACACATAATATAATCTATATTTCTATATATCTATATTTATATATGTATAAATGTGCCATTATGTGTATATTGGCATACATTTACAGTGATGCTTAAATGTGTGAACTCTTTAAAAGTTTCTTTATTTTTTATGAATGTATATTAAATAAACCTAGTTAAACAAATGAAAAAAAAAATATTTGATCATGTATTTATTAAAAAACAAAAAAACAAAAGTCAAATAGCACACCTTTGTGTGTTAAACAGTGAACTAAACATGCAGATTAACTGTAAACTCTATACAGAACAGCATCAACTCTTGTGAGTTGGTGGGATTCCTCACATGAACCGGTCACTTTAGGCACATTTTATTGTTTTATTGTTATATAGCTTATTTAATTTTTTTATGTACTTTCCTGTCTTTTTTATTGTAAAGCACTTTGGTCGACTTCGACTTTCAACAACATTTCAATTGAGTTAAGGTTAGGACTTTGACTTGGCCATTCCTGATCATTCACTCAATTCTTTAACCATTCTTTTGTAGAATGAGTTTGTGGATTCAGGAATGTATCTTGCAGCATGTCCTACTGCCTCTTGAGTTGCATTTCCTAAACAAATGTCTTGATATTTTCCTTTAGACTTCTTAGAATTCATTGTTCCATTAGTGATGACAAGATGTTCAGGCACTGATGCATTAAAACAGGCCCAAATCAGAACACACCCATCACAGACAAGATAAGGTCTTTATGCAGAAATGCAGTGATCTTCTTTGTCCAAATGTATCACTCTTAATTTAAGCCAAAAACTAATATATGATCTAAAGTAAACTATAGTTAGTCAGATCATTTCTTTTTGGAGAGCAACTTTCATGCACACCAATGCTGTTCTGTGTTTTTTTTCTGGGGTGGCCTTGTGGTTAGGACTTTGCCCCTGGGATCAGAAAGTCCCAGCCCGGGCACCACTAAGGTAACCCTTGAGCAAAGTACCGTCCCCACTTCACTGCTCCCTGGCCGCTGTTGCTCCACATGTGATGGGTTAAATGCAAACATCACATTTAATTGTGGTGCACTATGGGTGATGATGTGTTCACAATGACAAATATTCACTTTCACTAAACATTATCATTAACAAAAGAGGGACAGGCCTTTATGTAATTAGACATTACACTGGGGTCCTTTGTAACCTCTCAGACTATTGATGGTCAATCATTTCTGGGTAGAGTAAGAATGGTCTTAAACTTCTTTAGTTTGACTGTTGATGGGTAGATTCCTCACTGCTAACCTTTTTTAGCTTTATGAGCATCAACAACATTTTTTTTTCTGAGGTCCTCAGATTTTTTGAGTCATGATGCACATAACTTTCAAGCACCACTGTAGATTCTCATGTTTCGTATAAATTTATGTAAATCTTTTTTATGTCCTTATGCTGAGTTTACTGGTTCTTTTTGTCTATCACATTTCATTGTACATATGACTGAAATGTGGAACATTGAGAATGGCACGGAGGCAAGTGGAAAAATCTAGGTGATGAGAAAAGTGCTGTGATAAACACAATAATAAATTTCACATTTAACATTTGCTTCTCTCTTTGTTTCCCTCACACTGTTACCCTCAGCTTGATAACTGGGAGTTGGATCCTGCATCTGTGAAAGCTGACATGGGTTTGTTTCTTTGGAATAAAATAAAATGAACCTAACTCTTAAACAATTAGCAATCAAAATGCTCAATAATCAACTCAACCACATAAACCTCTCTTGTTAACATGAAATATTGTGTCTCTGAACAGAAATGAACTAATATAGAAAACAAGCAATTAAGATAAATGATGTATCATAAATAAGATCTCTCTTGATCATACAACGTCACAATTATTACTACAGAATGACTGATCTCTAACAAAGTTGGAAGGTCATAACAAGTACATAACACATGCATATGCACGCACATGCACGTACATGCACCCCCATGCACCCCCACACGCAAATAAATTAAATAATTCATTAATGGTCCAAAATTTCTATCTCAGCAGTGAGTGTCTTTCTGCCAATAAAATTACAATATTTTGTTAGAATAAATGCGAAAAACAAGAAAGCATTGAAAAGTATCAAGATTTTTTGTTTCTGAAAAGTAGTTGATATTTTGTGATATGACTAGAAGATTACGTGTTCGCTCCATATTTCTCTTCTATGGCTTCAGCCATTATGTGTATGTGCGGAAGTCCTTTACTGTTACCTAATTCAATCTAATGAATAACTGATTCATCTAAACAGGCATTTCAGCTGAATACTGGTCTTCCATGAGGAGAGGTATGAGCAGTATTGTGCAAGATATTGTACATTAGTAATTAGTTATAGTTACACGTTACTTCTTTCAAAGGTAAAAAGACACTTTACAGATTACTGCATGACCAATAAATTATTTACTAAGACTTTGCATTACTTCTACAATCAGTTTTTACTAAGTCTTGCTTGTTTGTCTTGCAAGTTCTGGCATGGGTCACTGCACTGAATGCTCTATATGATGGATAGGAGTCATATGACCACTGGTAATGATTATACAGATTTCACAACCCAGTTTAGCTGCAGAAAGAGGGATGTAAAATCGTACACGTTATTCCCTTTTGGAAAAGGTTTTGGTCCCTTGTGAAAATAAAAAAAAGGTGAAAATTGTAAGTGAGCTTGCTGTAGCTAAATAAAGTCTTACATTAGAATTGTTTTAATATATTTATTAAAGGCATTTTTGCCTCAAAATGCTAGACACTGTTAACAAAACAGATAAAGATAAAGAGAAAAATAATAGCAAAAGAGAGAAAGAAAATGAAATAGAGAGACCTGTATCTAAATGAAAAAAAAAAATCTGAACCCATGTGAGACATGTCAGTCTTGTCACCAGCTTGTCACAGAATAATGATGTAAATATGTGCGGAATACATGCGGAAGCACTGATGTGTATGAACGATCGTGGCCAGTAATGCTGATGCAACATTATTGATGTAATGTGTGGCCTTGACTGGCACTGGTATTAGGTCAGACAGAACTAAGCTACAGAAAATAAATCTAATAGAAAGATTCAGTGATATTCATATGACAAATTGAAAGTTTCTCTCTAAATAGAAATGTTTCCCTCTGCCAAAAACATACCTTTTGGGAATACAAACATTTAGTTCTGTTCTAACTGCGCCTAAATATTCTCACATTTTCATTGAAAAATGCAATTAATAAATGTATTTTTTTTAGTTTGTACTGTTACCTGACCTAAAATACATTATACCCAGAATGCATCATATTTCACAATATGTGATAAACCTCTGACCAGAACTGGAAACTTGGGCGAGAATGGCAAAATAAAAAAAATAACCTGACAAGAAGTGGTAAAATAAATTTATTTACCATTGACCTTTGACGTGAAAAACATCTGTTGTCGTGACAACATAGGGAAGAACAGTGTGGAAGCGATTCTTGTTGGTGTGTCTTCATGTTGTAGTGACATCGTAGATAGCGCTCATCTTTTATCCAGCTGACCTCTGTTTGGTGGAAGCATACAAATCACCTTGTCGTTGCAGGCAAATCTCTACAGTCAAATAAACACTTCTAGTTACACAGCTATAATGGAGAAAAGCTGTAGCTCAGTCATCCCATGTACAAATTGTTTGCTCCATTTGCTTCAACTCTGGCTAAACAGAAATTTCCTGACATTTTATATGTGCATATGTGGTATGTTTAAGTATGTGATATGCATATGTGATATGCTTAAAGCCCTTATAACACCATGAACTAGAGTGGCTAATATGTAGATAAGTCCCCTTGTCCCATAATAGAAATGGAGGGTCAACATTAAATATGTAAATTGAGATGAAATATGAACCTTAGGACTATTTAGTTTCTGCTTGCCTAATTCAATTATCTCTGACTGCATCAGTCTCCAATTACTAGACTGATTACCACAGAAGTCATGGCTCTTGGGGTCTACCTATCAAAGGCACATTTGCTCTTATTGCTATGGCCATTAAATATGGGGCTTTACTCTCATACTTCTTGTGAAAAATAGTGACTGGGTAATTTCCATTGAAATTAATTAATACATGGGTTAATCATATGTGCTCGGGAAAAGCTGATAATTGACCATTCAGAATCAGATTCACTGCGGTGGTAGTCACATATATGAAATTTCTTTTGGTATGTTTAATGCTGCCTACCAATGAAAACAGGCCCATATCTGAGATATTGTTAGAAAATATTATAACAAACAGATCCCTCCCTCTTTTACATTACACACACACAGACACACATTTATGACCCATGAGTTGTTAGTTAGAGTAAAATTATTGTGAAGTTGAAAAAATGTCAGGTTTCTGGTAATAGTGTAGTTTTGTTGTCTAATAAGCCACACTGATCGCTAATATTAGTAATATAGAATAGAATTCTTTCAAAACAAGCTTGAAATTGAAGGTCAAATGCTAAGCGTGTTCACCTTGGACATCCCTTGTGCAATTTCAAGAGGTTATAAGCAACTGTGGACGTCAAATATTTCACACCGGCTACTGCGAATGACTTTTTTTGCCTGTTATACATCAAACTGTAATTGCACCCCAAAGCCCCCACTGCGAATGATAAGGGCCTCTCTTACTTCTATGAGGTGCTCTCTGGCAGCACTGAGAGCGACACCCTGAAAATGGAAACCCATCATATCATTCAGTGGCCAGAGGATATTGCCAGAGAGGTCGAGCATATGCCTCGAGGCATTGGACACTCAACAACCCTGACTTTAAAAAAAATCAACAGTGGAGAAACAAAAAGCACAAAACGTGGTACTGCTCAGTAAAAAAGAACATACGTTTAGAAGTTTCAAGAGCATGAGATTTGTTCTGTAATTCAGTTTGTGTGAACTGTATTATATTACTGCATCAGTTGTTCAGTCCTGGGCTATTTTTTATTGTATAGTGTGACACTACACCAACCCCTGCTGCAAAGCCCATATGTAGAAAACATCAGAAAAAGAAGCAGTCTGTCCCATACAGGGGACTTTCCCTCCTTGAGCATGTCAGTGTATTAGATCAAAGTAGCCAATGTAATATTACTACAATTCTTTTTTGAAGTGTAAAACTGGATCTGAAAAGTGATTTCCCAGATGCCAAAAACCAACTCCACATAATCTTCACTCATGCAATCATGTTGACTTGTCTTATCTGCTGCACTGACCACCGAGACACCCTGAGGTTCTTTATTGAAGCTTTTTTTTTTCTTTTTCTTTTCTGAATCTCAAGACTTCGCAGAATATACCATGGATCAGACATCTAACTGTGTTAAAAATTCATGCTTGAGTGCATGTGTGTGTACTGTATCCTGTGAATAATACACTCATGAAGGGTATTCAAGCTGTCTTTGACTTTGAGTGGCTACAAACAAAAGTGCAAATTATGCAGTCTGGTGTAACCTTTTGTTGTTTAAAATTGAGGTGTTCTGTTTTGGCAAACAGGTCGTCCCCGAGGCTTATTTGGTTAAATCATGGGGTATAACGTTGAATGACACAATGATATTAGCTGTTGCAAACAAATTTGACTTTGCTTTCTTATTTACAATTCATGAAGCACCTTTCTCTTTGGCTTTATATGAGGATGGTTCTCCCTGCGTTCCCTTGTTCGGTCTAGTGACTTTCATTTGACACTTTGTGTTGATGATGCAGCTGCACATTTGTTTATTGGCTAGCTGAGCAGAGCCCCCCAAGGAAGACAACAGTCAAAAGAGAGGGCGAGTACTTATTTATATTTCTTTGAATTTTTTTCTTTTACAAAACATGCGTCAGTGAAACACATAGCCCTGCATATTCCTTGGCTACTTTGCATTTTATGCCTTATCAGGACATTCATTTTCTGTTGCACCAAATCGGCAAGCCGTAATAAGCTAGTGTAACCTCTGGGACTGTGGTAAAATGAAAAATGCCCGATGGTTAGGCAAATGCTTATGTGCTAAAATGTACTTTTTGGCAGGGCCATCATTCTACATGCCTCACCTCTGCTCTATACAACCAGTTTGCTGAAAGATGTGTTTAAGCAAGATGAAAAATAAATAAATGCACCGGCCTCCACCAGCTCCAGAAGTGGATTGTTTCTCCCTGTGGCTGAATTGGTTATCCTTCACTGTGTCCTTTCGTTTCACACTTTGTAAGCCTGATTTCTTAACCAGTCACCTTAGCTAGACTTACCATCAAGGGGACAGTGTTCACAGACTACCAAAATATAATCATCCAGCAGTGAAGAGAAATGAGTTTCAAACCTATTTGTTTCAGTTTATCAAGTTCACAGAGATGAGCAACAAGACTTTAGTGCAGTCAGATAGTAAACTCTACTGAAAAACACAAGTGATTCACTCTCAAGTGTTTTGGCTTGTGTGTGCAGTTCTACTGCTACTACCACTATTACTACTATTCCTACTCCTACTCTTGCTGCTGCTGCTACTACTACTTCTACTATTGTTCTTCTTTCTGTATAATTTATATTTAAATATACATATTTATAGCCTGTACACTCATTACAGCCTGTACATACCTATAGCTATAGCATATTCACAACATACCATCATACCATGTACATTGTAACAATCATAAAAGACCCATTTTTGTACACTCATATCTATAATAGATCATTTCTGTAATATATCTACATATTTATATTATTGCCAACATATATTTTTAATATATCTATATTATGGCTAAACCACTTCTGGATAGATGCAAACTGCATTTTGTTGCATTGTAACTGTGACATGTGCAATGACAATAAAGTTGAATTTCATTTCTATTTTTGCTGCTGCTACTACTACTACTACTAGTACTACTACTACTGTTTCTACTGCTACTACTATTATTACTCCTACTCCTAATTTTGTTGCGACTACTATTACTCTTACACCTACTTTTCCTGCTACTCCTGCTCCTAATACTCCTATTCCTACTTTTGCTGCTACTACTACTGCTCCCTCTTCTGCTGTTAAAAGTACTATTATTTCTACTCCCTACTCTAACTCTTATTACTACTACTACTATTACTATGACTGCTATCACTACTATACTACTGCTGTTTTAACTAATTCTACTACCACTAGCACTGCCACAACTATTACTACTAATCCTACTTTTACTTTTAGTGCTACTACAACTGTTACTACTACTCCTACGTTTTTTGTTAAAAGTACTCCTACTTCTACTCCTCCTTCTACTACTACTACCACCACTAACACCACAACCAGTACTACTACTGCATGTACTCCTCCTCCTCCTTCTACTAGTACTTTTACTACTACTACTACTACTGCTACTACCACCACCACCATCTCTACTACTACCACATGCATTAGGGAACCACATGAAAAGATTTTCTAACAGACTCTACAATGTTTCACATATACCGAAGCCTTGTTGGATGCTGGTTTGTTGAAAGCATTGCACTTTTTTGTTGTTGTTTGTGGTTTGTTCATTCATAACCTTTTGTATTTGCACTTGTTTTAGAAACAAATGCCAAGATTAATAAAATTTTGTTTTTTCCTTCCAAATTATTACAACTATCCATTCTATCAAGAGTGTACAGATTTTTCACAGGCACTGTTCATACAATATATCCTTTATATGCACATGTACAATGTTCTCAATGCTCTCTGCAATGTAGCTGTATGTGTAATGTATAGAAAAAAAATTGAACATTTTTATATTCTGAAATACAGGCCATATGCTCTTTGTCACGTCTCCCTCACAAAAGAGTTCAACCTCTACTGTCTTTACTTGAATAAATAAAGGATGGCGAATTGGGAATGCAATCTGTCCATCACAGTGTTGGGTATACGGGACTGGTGCTGCTATATAATGTTATCTGCCTTGGCACTCTTTCAAATATGACATAGGAAACCACTGATGAAAAATCCAGGGAGGCAGTGATGCAGCAGATGGATTCAAGAGGCACAGCTGTAGAATACACTGCGATATGCATATATATGGTTTACAGGGGTACAATGGAATCACAACTTCCATCTGCAGCCCTTGTGCATTCTTAGATGGATCACATTACTGAGAATTCCACAACCAAGCTTTCACCTTCCTTCTTATTCTGATGGAGTAACTGCCATTTAGATTCAGCATTTCTGCATTTTGTCTCTTTATATGTAAGGCTTGTTGTACAGTATATTGCAGAACATATAGTGTAGTGATGAGCATAACCAGTATTTTAACCAGTCGTCATTAATTAATAATTACATGTTTCTCAGACTTCTCAAAAATGCTGTAAAACTGCAGATTAGGTTCATGGTTTGGAATGACTCTCCACTGGCATTCCTTCTGTTTTTAAGTTGATGTGTAGATACTATTAACAACACCCTCAACAGCGATGCACTCTTATGCAAAGGTTTGGCCACCCCTTGATAAATAACAGATTTGACTGATTTTGCAATTGAACAGATGTTAACACAGTCTCTCTTGGACTTCAGCAAACATTGATGCATAAATGCTTTTTTGCTATAAATTTGCTAAAAGTATAAAAATAAAAACAGTATTATGGCACTGTGCAAAAGTTTGGGCACCCTTCATAATCAGTACTTAGTAACACCACCTCTGGCTGAGATCACAGCTTGCAAACTTTTTAGAGCTAAAAGTCTTTCAATTCTTGTACTTGGAATTTTCTCCCATTCTTCCTTGCAAAAGGCTTCTAGTTCTGTAATATTCTTTGGTCGTCTTGCATGCACAGCTCTTTTAAGATCTACCGACCCATTTTTAATGATGATTAAATCAGGGGACTGTGATGGCCATTCCAAAACCTTCAGCTTGTGTCTCTTATGAGGTATGTTTAGGGTTGTTAACATTGTTCTGTTGTAAAAGTCATTCTCTTTTCAACTTCAGCTTTTTTACAGATGGTGTGATGTTTGCATATGGAATTTGTTGGGATAGTGGAATCCATTCTTCCCTCCACCCGTGCAATGTTTCTTGTGTCTCTGACTGCAACAAAACCCCAAAGCATGATAGATCCACCCCCATGCTTAATGGTTGGCAAGGTGTTTCATTAAATTTTGCTCTTTTTTTTCTCAAAACATGCCTTTGCTGATTGTGGCCAATGAGTTCTTTTATTGTATCAGTTCACAGCACTTATTTCCAAAATGCATCAGGCTTCTGTAGATGTTCTGTTGCATACTTCTGATGTTGGATTTTATGATAGGGATGCAGGTAAGTTTTTCTTTTGCTGACTCTTTCATTAAGGGCTTGTGGAACAGTGCACTACCACGCAGTTCTTTCCAAGAGTTTTCTTGGTCTTCCAGATCTCATCTTGACCTCCACAGTTCTCCTGAACCATCTCATAATTACATTTCTCACCGTGGCAACTGCAAGCTGACAACACTTTGCTATCTTCTTGTAGCCTGCTCCTGTATTGTGGGCATCAATAACTTTCATTTTCAGAGTCTTACACAGCTGCTTAGAGGAACCAATGGTTGTTGAGTGTCCACAAGTGTGTGCACAAGGTTTGAAGAATCAGAGAATTTGTAAAAGCTTTGAAATTGGCACCAGCTGACATTTACTTATCACAACTGTTGTCATGCATCAGATCTAATGAGCTGATTAAGGTCTGAAACCTTATAAAATTTAATCTGAGAGTTTGGAACTCTTAAGGTGCCCAAACCTTTGCAAAGTGCCATAATAATGTATTTTTAATTATTATTTATTTATTTATTTATTTATTTTTTACTTTTGTTCAATGCATAAAAATTGTATCAAAGTTTGCTGAAAATATTGTGTATTTTTTCCATGTCCTAGAGAGACTGGGTTAACATCTTTTCAATTACTAACAAAAATTAATAGTAAATCTGTTATTTATCAAGAAGTGACCAAATGTTTACATAAGACTGTATCTACTGCTGATTTATTGAGTGTTACAGCTGGATTAAAGTAGTGCAACATTTTTAAATGTGAACATTTTTGCTAATGTAATTACATGTAATAATATTAATAGACACTTGTATACATATATGTAATTAAATATGTACTACTGTAATACAACTGTGACCGTGAATGCATCACCAGTAGTAACCTTATTGTTAGCAGCATTGTCAATGAGAAATTACAGTTATTTTACACAGTTAATACAACATGGGACTCGTCATCTTTCTTGATGAGGTTTTTTGTGTAAAATTATGTTAAAAATAGAATAAGTTGGTGGGTGAAACTGAGGTCTAACCCTTTTTTGTCAATTCTCTTGAATGAACATTGTGTTACACCTCTGAAGTCTTCTGATCTCCTGGAGCTGCTAAAATATGCAGGGGCTAAACAAACTTGTACAGTAGCTCCTTCTTCTAAGCAAAGGCATTCACTGAGCATTGTCCAAGGAGAAGGCAATCAATATACTGTACCTAGTTAAGGTTTGTCAGCTGTCAGCCAGCTTCTGACATCAGACTCTTCAGGAAGCAGGATTAGGATTCATTTTTTGTTTGTTTGTTTTTTTCTAGGAATAGCATCACTAAGGACTCAGCATAGCTCAGTGTTTTATTTTGGAGGATTTTTTGTTTGTTTGTTTTTTGTTTTTTAAGAAAATTTTTGATATTCCTCACTAACTCTTAGGGTGGGAATGCCTGCAGAACTCTTACTATTTGCACAGTCCTGCCTGATGTTACATAACGGTTTTTTTTTTTTTGCATAGCAGCTTTAACATTTATGTTGGTTCAAAAGATAGTGCTGGAAAAAGAAGAAGAAGAAGAAAAAGAAGAAGAAGAAAAAAGTGAAAAGTATTTTAAAAAATAAAATTTGAAAAGTGAAGTATCATAACTCCACTGGCTGTGGAGTTATGATACAAGTAGAGAAAACATCTAAACAGGATTAAACAGAGGCAAGGCACTTGGATCACACAGAGAGATCTTTGAGATACAGTAAAGTCAGCCTGGTGAAGTAATGATTAGGTTACACATGAGAACATGGATATGCAATATATGTTAAAGGCAGAAAACCTAACATCTAGAAGCAAATTAGGAGTTAAAAGCTCATTATGAATCATAGCAAAGTATGTTGGAGAGGTAGACAGTCATTAAAATCACCAGAATGTCCAGATGAGGCTTTGCATCACAGCAGGAGGGTCAACAGCACATGCAGATGACTTCAAAGTGGTAAGGCAAGTCCAGAGGGCAGGAACCACATTAAGATCTTACACCACCATCATATCAGGTAGAGGGAAGGCATATACAGTACAGCAAACAGAATAGGATAGGCAGATGAAAAGTGTGCGTGCGTGCATGCGTGTGCGTGTGTGTGTGTGGGTGTGTGGGTGTTAGGGCTAACATTATTATTTGAATCACTGAACTTTGACCAGCTCTGCGCTTGTCATCAGCAAATTGTTTGCATTAACCTTAAATGCCTTTCATTTAATTTCAAAATCCCTTCATTTACATCCATTGCTTCAGGGAAGCTGTACATCCACCAGTTTCTTCATGCTTGGAGAAAAGCCTACTGTCTATGGAATTTACAGAAACACTTTGTACAATTAAGGTTGTTCCCTACAATTGAACGGCTTATATTACCAGTAAAAACTGGGAAAACTGGGTGTTCTAACATAGTAATGTACCAAAATAATAAAAGTGGTTTACAAATGATGAAATAATATTTTATCACTAAATATTGCTACTTGGCTTTACTCTATTGATATATGTATT
Source organism: Lepidarchus adonis (assembly GCA_037576955.1). NCBI lineage: Eukaryota > Metazoa > Chordata > Actinopteri > Characiformes > Lepidarchidae > Lepidarchus > Lepidarchus adonis. The sequence continues at coordinate 18,061,723 of JBBIGC010000007.1, read as the reverse complement.
TGCATGACAAAAAAATGCAATACTACACAATTACATACATTTGATCTCCACCTCTATTAGCTAATTGAATGTCTAAAAACGTGTCTAATTAAACAGAAGCATAATGAATTTCACCTCTTATTACAGCAGTTATTATCAATGAAGTAAATGATATAGTCTCAGAGTGGCACTTTGTTATTGTGTGGGCCATTGTGTGGGAGGTCTGATAAGTTTGTGTGTATGTATGTGTATGTTCTGCCATTGTGAAGGTCTTGTGACTACTGCACACCTGGAACACTCCATGAGACCTACTGTTTGTGTGATGCTTTGAGTCACGTAGCCGCCACTACAAGGCCCATGTCAAAGTGACAAGAACAGACTGGTCATTTGCTGCCAAATATATACCCCCATATACTGTATATATGTCATCACTGGAAGGCCTATTTTCCCTAAATGATTCATTCAGTGATTGGGTTGATTTCTGAGTTGTGGTGTTGTGGGTTGCTTGCATAAAGGAATAACATTCATATTAACCTTTTTGCTCCCTTCATCCTGTGTACGATGCCCATCCTGGTGAAAGACGCACTAGACATGATCAGCACTGACCAGACAGATCATTACCACTACAAGAGTTAGACCAGAATCAACATAAACACTCACACTCACACTCACACACACACACACACACACACACACACACACACACACACACACACACACACACACACACACACA
>JBBIGC010000007.1:18033404-18048866 GCA_037576955.1 Lepidarchus adonis | reverse complement strand
TATGCATATAGTATACCGTATATATCCAGGAGGCATGTATATATGAATGGAGAGTGACCTTGTAGTTTGGCAATGATTACATGTTTACTTGGCAAAATAGGAATAATTGAAACAAATTTAGACTCAATTTGCCAGAGGCAGGGAAATAAACAGGGCACTTTAGGGAAGACGGCAGTAGTTCATTTCTATCATTAATTCTGTTCTAGTGTGGTCAGGATGCTGCAGACCACATGAAAATGGAAAAAACCTGGAGATGGCAGGTATGTTATTGTGTAATAATTAAAGTAATGTACAATCATATAGTACATAAAAACAAAATCCATAATTGATATTAAAAAAGTCAGTTAAAATGTTTTTTTGTTTCCACCTTTATTTGTGTCTGTGAATATGTGACAATGTATTATACATACAGTTGCAGAAAGTCTTGATTTTACTTTTATAATATAAAAATGCTGTAATTAAAAAAAATCAATAATATGTGCTACTTGAACATAAAATTAAGAAGAAGCTTAAGAAGTAATGTATTCTTTTTTTTTTTTTTTCATCAATTAAAAAGCCTCCAATATGATGACAGATTAAACGTCTACCCTGGCACTGTTACACAGCCTGTGGTGGACAAAAGAAGTTCAAAAGAGCAAGTCACAAGGTTTTCTCCATTATTATCTTTGTCATTGATTCCATGCAAATGGTTGTGGTGACTTGAACAGGTTACTATATTCATTTTTTCCTGCCCAACATAGTCTTCTCTTTATTAAAGCTGCTGAAATTTTCTCAAGGTTATTAAAAGCTGGTGTCTCTAAAGGACATAATTTACATCATACAAAGATCTTCCTGTTTCTTTCCTGCTCCATTATAACATTTTCATGAAAGAAACAATGGATGCTGAATTAAAGTGAACAAAACATGCTACAAATACCAAAAATACCTTCTGAAACGGCACAAAAGTAGTAATAGTTGATGTTCCAGCTAGTCATTCATGCCATGATGGCCTAAAAACACTTTAGCACTGTTTAGTCAGTAAATTATCTCCATTGGGATGAACTCCATTGGCAGACCTCTGGAAACACCAGCACTTGCTTGTTTTTCTTTCACAGCCCTCTTCTCATCATATTGCCCTCACACAATAACAAAGACTACTACTCAACATCATGAGGCATGTCTGGCTCAGTCAAACCCCAAGGAATCAGGAGCTAGGCAGCTAATTTGTTGGACAGGTCAGTTGTACACTTTTCACCAATGCACTTAGCATCCAAGAGAGGCAAGTTAGCAAGAAACAGTGAAGTCCCATGTGTCCTGGTATGTGTTTGGAGGTGAAGGACACTAACAGAGTTGTGGTCAGCCATAGCAACTAAAAGCACCAGGGGAGCTCTCATAACTGCTAACTCTACCCATTCTTGACCTGGCTAGCCTCTGCCTTTCACAGTCCTGACAAGGAGAGTGCAGAAAGTGCAGGCCAGAGCAATGAGATGCTGCACCCGCAGGGAAGGAAAGGAAAAGAGACAGTTCTGACTCTAACGAAACAGTTACAGCATCTTGCAAGCCACTGTGCATGGACTGCTAAAACTCAGTTAGCAGAATTCAATAGGATATACGGAGCTTAAAATAGCTTAAATCACCAAATAAATCTATGACCGAGCAATGGAGTCACTAGGGACTAAATAGCAAGTTCATATTAATAAGGGCTTGGTCAGAAACAGAACAAATGTAAATGAAACAATTGATACAAACAAATGTACCAAGCACTAAGTATGCTATGTTGGCCAAGGAAACTACTGATTTGGTCACATAAGAAGCTTAATTGTTCTTAAAACAACCATTGCAGCATGAAGAACCTCTATTCTATTCCAGAATTAAATCTCACTATAGCTAATCTAACAGCTTTGAACCCATTATTAGACTGGCACTGACAGAATACAGAATATTGTAAAGTGACAAGACTTTAATGACTTTTACAGGGTTTCAGCTAGTAGCCATTGGGCTCCAGCTAAACAGGTAATGCTATGGCCTCACTGAACATGGCTTAATCATGGCTTATTGTTCCAAAATAAAGCATTTCAGGGCAACATTCAACTATTCAAATGTATTATTGCTGTTGGAACAAAAACAAAAAATCCATTTTGTTTTTTTACCAAATTTGAAGACATCAGCTGTTGTTTACATTATGTGAAAAAATGATAATGACTGGACCAAAAGAAATTTTCAGGAGAACATCTCCTTCTAATGTTAAGTTTGAGAACAGATGGTTTTGGTTCAACAGCAAAGGCATTGTTGATGTTGCAATGTTTTTCTGTGCCAGTTACTCCCGGTGCAAAAACCATGAGAGAACTTGCATCAGGATGTCAGATCTGCCATTTCCCTTATGTAATATACAACCTTTATTAGCCATAGACATTGGAGGAAGACATGAACCAGTGCAAAACTGGTTATAAAGTTAGCCTGCTGGGAAGAGCCAAGCCAATATCCCTCTCTTCACCAGAAAGTGGAGCGGCTAATTTAATTCCAGTTTAAAATAAAGCTATTCCAGTGTGGGGAGGGAATGAATCGGGTCAGGTATGGCCTCAAATCCAATTTCATCCACTTGCTCAGTCATTCAAAAGCTCGAGGCTCTAGCAGAAGAAACATTACACATTACATTATTATCTGTCTGCTGGATTCATGCAACGGTTGGCTATAGGCACCCAAGAAAGCTGAGTATGTAAAAGATATATCACTCTTATAGTCCACAGGACCCACTATTTAACAGCAGAAGATGGCAATAAAAAGTCATAGTGAAATTGGACATGTGAGATTTTAATGCTGAGTTGTCTGTGATTGTGTGATTGGTCATATAAAAGGACAGATGGTGTGAGCTGTTCATCAGACAGGCTTTAACTTGATAGCAATAAGAAAAGGATGCTGTAAATATGTGTTGTAATTGAAACACAGCAGGAATTTTGAAGAAAATCCAGATTTTAAACTAATCAACGCTATAATGTGTTTAGAGTGGGGAAGATTTCATTATGATTGAAGTCTGATGAAAAACTCTGATGTGCGTGAGGTTTGTAATTTATTGTACAAGATAAACAAAAAATTGTCTGGAGTAAATACTGAAACCTTTAAATACAGAATTTAAATGTTATTGAAAATATAAAAAATTATTTAATTTAAGATGTAATTACTATAAATCAAACCTATAGCCAAATAACAATACTTTTGTACTTATGTAGCCTGAAGAAAAGACAGAAAAGGACTTTTACTGAATTGGTATTGAGGAAACTAACTCAATAAAAGCAGCCCGGTCCTGGCAGAGTGCATGTGTGGAGCATCTCATGGGGAGGCCTGTGAGTGCGTGGAGCTGTGGAAAAAGTAATTCTGCGCCACAGGGAAGTTGTGTTCCACCAGCATTGCTTCTCTTGCTGTAATGAGTCTCAGATTAAAGCAGCTCGAGCAGAAATTTGAGAAAGGCCTTGCTGGCAAGGCCTGGACTTTCCTCAGAGAAATGGCTCATTATTAAAACATATTGCCCAAAGCTGAAATAATTGAGGATACAGCAAGAGTATCATGTTCAGTATTATTTCTCTGTGCTTTCTTTTTCCTTTTAGGAAGCTAAATCTAATGCTAATATAGTACAATCTGTAAGACTTGACTCTCATATGAGTATGCCTGGCCTTCATTCCCTTTTCATTTGTATGGTCATTTATAGTAGACATTTTTCACCTACAGTGTCATGTAGAAATCAGTGAAAGTGATGTACAGTTGTTTATCTGAATGTATTTGCTTCAATAATTAGATTAGAATAAATACAAATAAACACATATACAATGCACAATGATTTAATGGCTCATCACATTGACCATTTTCAGACCTCTTCTTGTGGAAGCTTATTATTTAGAGTTACCACCCAATACCTGTTCAGCTAATACATTTTTTATTACAAAATAGTTTTTATGTGTACTATATTCTAATATTGTGCTGGCAAAACCAAACTGCTCACATAAATTGTTTTAAAAGACCTAAGACCTTTGCTCAGTATTGCATATTATCACATTTTGATTTTGTGCTACAATTTTTCTTTATTAAGCAAAGTAATACTGTTTTGGTTTTCTGCAACAACAAATAAAATTTTCAGTTTAAAATGTATTGGCAATTTGAGAAATGTGCCAGTCTGTGTCAAACTATGTTTAGATATTGCACTCATCATAGGGCCTAAGCTATAGGATACATTGAGTGCAAATCTGAAAACTGAACCAAATTGCAACATTAAAAATGAAAAACAAATATTTTTTATGAGTTGTTGTATTTATAATATCTCATAGTTAAAACAAACAGGTATTTTAACAGCATTGTGTTTCATTGTTCACACTCACATACAGTAGGTATATACTCTTTAACCCTTTGTTTCACAGCCAGCATTTGACTCCTAATGATGTGAGCACATTTTCTCGGCTGATCAATAACTGGAAGGTGAAGTTTTCTCTTGTGAGATATTCCACTGTCCTCCTGCCGCTGCCACTCGAGGCCAAGTGGGCAGGAGCCTATAAGTCACTGTCATCAGGAATAGCTAGTGGAGAGAGGGGCCCCTGCTGAATACGCATGTCAGATTAATGATTTCTCATCACTTAAAGTGCAGGCTCCTCTAGCTTGTGACCACAGATAAACTGCAGGTGTGAGGGACTCATTATATACACCGGCATGGTATGCACACAAAGGATCAACCAGCCCTACATGCATATGTTACTGGCACTGCCCAGTTCAAATTCAGATATATGTTTAATTAAGAGCAAAAGCATTAAATCTTAAAGCAAGCAAAGTACATTTTGAAGTAAATGTGTTAGGAGCCTCACATTGGGTTAAAAACTGCTATTCTTGCCACTTTATAATTATAGTATATTGTTGAACAGCAAAACCCATTAAAACTCACCTTCTCTCACCCACATACATACAGTGACTTCTGAAAGTATGCAGACCCAATTTTCCCCAAAATTATTTTTTAACATTATTATTAATCTACACCTCTTAAAGACAAATGTATATATATATTTTAAAAGAACTGAAATATCACATTAACTAAAATATTCAGATCTTTAGCAACAACACTTGAAATTTAGCTCACATGCCTCCCATTTCTCTTGACCGCTGCTGAGATGTTTCTTCACCTGTGGTAGATTAAATTAATTGGACATAATTTGGAAAAACATCATAGTTGACAACGAATATCAAAGCAAAACCCAAACCATGAGGTCAAAGGAACTGGGGACAGGATTGTAGCAAAGAACAGATTTGGGGAAGACACAAAAACATTCTGCTGCACTGAAGGTTGTCAAGAGCATAGTGGTCTCCATAATTCTCTAATGGAAGACGTTTGGCACAATCAGGAATCTTCCAAGTGCTGGTCACCTGCCTAAACTGAGCAATTGAAGGAGAAGGGTCTTAGCGAGAGAGGTGACCAAGAACCTGATGTTCACTCTAACTGAGCTCCAGAGATCCTGTGTGGAGATGGAAAGTTCCAGAAGGATGACCATGAAAAATAATGAATATAAATGATTGTAGAATCAGCCTGCAGCATAACAAAATGGATAAAAGTGATGGGAATACTTTGAAGGAATACTGACCCACTAATCTATATCCTAATCCTTACCTTGTATCCTTATAAAGACCTTGTAAACTTGTTTCACAACATTAGAAGCGCATCAGTACACAATATAGTTGTATAATATATATGGTGTAGGTATATTGCATATTTTAAAATTTGACTCCAATCAAATTATAGGAACTGGAGTTGAATCTGTTATGATCATTATTTGAGCACTTGTAGATCTATACACTACCTTCAAACTAAAACTAAAATAAAGTGTAATCTTACCGTCAGATATGAGAAACATTGAAATTCTTAATTTAGCACTTTTCTAGACAACTATACCCTGTATTTACAGTAAATGTAATACCAGTATGCAGCACACACTTGTGCATAATCGAGTTGACCACCTATTTGATAAGGATTGTGATAGCGGTGTGAGTGTAGAGGGGGTGTGATATGGCAGAAGTAGGACACCCCCTTGAGCGTGATTGTGATAGTGGTGACATTTTACACAGCCAATGCCACTGACCAGGCGGCACATTCGCCTGCTGCAACTGCTATTGTCTGCACCCCTCAGTCTGCATGGCATGGGGTCCCTCACATTGTCTGCTGGCCTGAACATCAATACGAGGTAGAAACCATGTCACAACAATACAAACACATGATGCACATGGGAAATACTTCTTTTTTTTCTTCATTTTGGGGGCGGACCAGCCAGGGAGTTTAATCTATATGTGCCTTTCCCCCATACTGTGCAACCACCAGCTGTGCATTGGGGGTGGTGGGGGAGATACAGACAGAATGCATTGTATCCAAAACTGAATAATATATCTGGATAGACCATGCAGCACATATTCTTTCTCTCTCCTATCTATTTCTCCATCTTGGTTTACTGTGTCTGCCAGGCACGCAGCAGGTAACAAACACCAGCGCCGCTTCGCTTCAGCGAATGCCTTTCCAGAACCATTATATTGCAGGTGGAACCACAGCATATAAATAAGTGTATGGAATGATAAGAGCAGCATCACACCTCCCTTCCCTCCCTGCACCCCCATGCACCATCACTGGAAACAAACAGTATTATTATAAAAATGAATGGGTTCTATATTCGGGTCATATGTGTGGAATCAATAATACAAAACATGCTGGTGCTTTTGTTTATGTGATGCTGAAGTCCTACAGACCTAATTAACACAATTTTCCTCTTATATAGTCAAATGCAGTGAAAATGACAAGATGTTTATTGGCTACAATTAGTTTCTTTTGCTTTGGTGCTGAAGCTACAAAGCTTAAGTAATTTCCAAATCTCCAAAAAGGTCAGAATAGCAGTAACAACCATTTTTCTGTCTGAATGTTGTCCAAAATCCTGTCCATTTCTACAAATTATACAGTTTGTCATTCAGTTTCAGAGCTATGCAATAAATCTGACTTTTGAGGTGATGACATAAGCATGTATTTTTCACATTGTTAATTGGTGGAGTACACATTTCCAATATACTGCATACTGTAAAGAAGCACAGTGGGCCAAATATGTCTAATTACTAATAAGCCTATTACTAATTTTTAACTATTAACGATCATTCTATCCTTCAGCGTTTTGAAATGTTGCTGTGTTTCCCTTTAAAGTGGAGTTGTCAGCAAAATATTTTCTAAAAGCCCACCTTCACACTAATATTCTTTAACATTTACTTTACTGAGTTCATTATTAAGAAACAGCTTGACAACGCTTGATGAAATCATGCATTTTAGGTGAAAACACCCTATCAGTCTGTGCATGCTGCCTCAGGCATTCAGTCAGAACTATTCATCTGGTTTTTTTTCTGCTTCTTCTTTCATGCATCCATGCTCCGACGTGGCACACATCAGCCACCTCTAGATTCAAGATTTTCCTTTTGACCTAAGAGTCTGGCGTAATCCCGGAAATGTTTTTACTTGCCAGATCTGTCCTCTGAGCCTCTGCTGTGTCCTCAATTCACGTACGGCGGTTTTACTGCAGGCTTCATAAATATATATTACCTTTGGCCCCGGATCTCATTCATTCCCCTCCCAAGATCCGACAAGTTTGGACCCCCCAAAACAGATGGGGAGGGACCGCAAGTGACAAAGGGGACAAATTTCATTTCATCGTGAGCCACGTTTTCAATTTTTTCTGCCCCGGGCTGCTCCTGCCTCTTGACCCTTAGGGATCTGGGGGGATGCATTGGGGAGGGAGAGTGTCTGTCTTTGGCTGTGATGTGTATGCTTCAAATTACTCCATGTAAATTGTAGCCTGGGCTCTGAAAAGAGAGTCCATTTGTCTCTGCGCTGTGAGGAAAAAGACTGGAGAAAAGAACTGATTACCTGAAGAGACAGCGTGAAGAACATGCCAAAAGGCGTTTCTCAGCGGGGATCACTTTACTTCAGTGTGGACAGCTGTTCTGTAAAAAACCTGAAAACATGTAAGGTGGACAGTGTTTGGATACTTGGCAATAGGGCAGAAAATGTGTTGTTAACAGTTGCTCTATGTGGTTGTTGTGTTAAGGAAAAAGTTTGCTGAGCAATCAAAATGAAGTCAACCAAGAAATGTTTAAGGTTTGCTTCTTCACTTTTGCATCAGAGCTATGAGGGTACTAGCTAATGTATGGAAGCTCATACTAAATCAATTAGCACTTCAATTAGCACTCCCACATCCTCATGTGGTGTACAGTGTGTATGCTGGGCACACTTTTATCTACACAAAGGAACAAACCTTCATACAGAATTTAAGCTTACAGATGACTTCTTCTCTTTTAAATATAAAGCACACTTTTTGGTCATTTGAGCAAAAATGATTTTGTATTAATGCTTTTTTTCCCTATTCTGTATAAATTAGACTTTTCAACTATTCATTATTTACACAGAGTTAAAAATGAAGAAGCAGGTTCAGTCCCACATGCATGCAAGCAGAACAATCATCATTATCCTCAGTGCTAACACCATCTGGACCATTTGAAGCAACAGAATGCAAATTATGTCATCCAGTCACTGAAAATAATAACATGGTGTTTATTTTGTTGATGCAATGCAAAAGCAAGATAAAGATATAACAATATCATATTCTGATATTATATGAATAAATATAACCCAGCTAAAAGCTACTGGAATGATTTAAATCAGTGTGGCTGGTTGGTGTTGGATTATTGCTAATGGATTATTGCTTGGCTGGTCACAGGAGGGGTCAGTCCATCAGCCAGTCCCCCTGGCAAGGCTAGCTCATTGTGCGGCATATAAATAGAGTTTTGTTTGTGACTCTCCTGCCCTTTCACTGCCTCTGTTTGGAGCGAGCGCAGGGGATAGCACCAAGGACAGCTCACGAAATGCAGCCATTCCTCTAGGGACAATATTGTCCAAAAAAAAATAACCCAGACTGGCACAAAGAAAAATAAATTCAGTTAAACCAATAAATTCTTGACAGCTGCTCAACACCTCCTTGCCCATAGAGGTTTGTGTAGACTATGTATAGCAAGTAAGGTCTTACCACAGGGACAAACACATGAGTTTTTGGCAACTGCTTGGTCAATAAGAAATGCATTTCACATATTGTTTTGGAATATGATATATTTTATTGGACCACAGCCATCCATACTGGATTTAACGGGGTACATTTGTGCATCCTGGATTTGTAATGCAGGAATAATTCCTTTTGTACACATATGCCCCTGATTTATTATTGCTGAACCTCTGTAACGTCCACTATAAATTCAGTCCTTAATGATGGCCTCTTAATCTCTGAAGATTTGATGATGTACTTCAGTGGTCTCAGCCCAGCGGTCTAATTTCTCTTTTTTGTGTGGATTCTATATTTAAAATGTGCAGTATGTGCCTTAAGACTGAGTATTTCATGCTACCTCTTGAGCATGTGGGAGATCTTCATTCACAGCCAGCAAATATGCTAAAATACAGGAATTCAAAGATTCAGTAGCTTGCTCCATTGCTTTCAGCTTCTATGCTCCTGTGTCAAAAGTAATCCCCAAAATCACATAAATTAAAGCCATGGCTTTGGTTCATTAAATTGCCTCATTAGGACAATATAAATTTACTGTAAATGGAGGTATATTGTATGCATACAGTACTGAAGGCCAATTAAATTTGAAGACCAATCTTCTAAATAAAAAATAACCACAAAATGGCTATATGTAGCATTTAAGTATTTCAGTCTTCTGTCAAGACACTAGACAGTGACAGTTGCAGTTTTTGCTAGTTGCTTACACTCTGAAAGTGAGTGCTTAGACAAAAGCTTCCAAAAATCTCAAACAAAGGCATCAAACGTACAGTTTTGGGATTTGGCAAAAGATGAAGACATATTTCCAACAAGATTAGGGCCAGTTTGGTGGACCATGTCATAAATCACAGCCTGACATGGAAGGAGGCTTGGCAGTGAATTCCTGAGATGTTACAAGGCAACATCCATTATGTGTATAGACATTTAAAACAAGAGTATCAACTTTCTATACTAGACTGTACTGCAAATCACTCTGTTATGGTCCAATGCAATATAGAACTATAATGTGAGGTCTGAAAAAAGTAGCTATTCTGACAGTACAGTATATTAAAAGAACCTAGAACATACAACACTTTCTACAGACAAACCAGGAGACCTTCTGAGTGTGAACGACAATGTTTATATTGGCAACTATCAACTGAAAAGCAAATCTTCACAGATCACATAACATGCTATGATATCAACCATTGCATTAAATCAATCCAGTGCCATTTCTGACATCAGATGTACAGGGTTCCATTTGGTAGGAACAACATTAAATTCAAAGACTTTTGCTATTAAGTGTGCAAATTAGTGTCACTGAGCTGTGACTAGGCAGGTGTCTTTATTCTGGTAGTGTGGGAGGGTGTTGTCTGTGGGGACACCTATCTTGCCTGAAGGTTGTATTTTTGACAAAATGTGTCTGACCCATTGCATTGCCACCCCACCACCATACTTGCGTGAAAATGTTGTACATTGATCATTGTTTCATTTTCTTTGACAAAGACTCCTGTACTTTAATGCAGTTACTCATAAGTGTCAGGGAAATGTTGTAGGAATGTTGTTGTCTTTTGGGTTAATGTGCATTTCCAATTGGCTGCTTTGCAAAATTCACGTACCATTTAAGAGAAATCTTCAGTTTTTAAATAATATTTTCTTATATTTGTATCCAAACATTTTTGCTCCTATAAGTGATTAATCAACAATGGTTTGTGCAGTGTGGGCATGTCCAGGCATGGAATCAGGCCAGATTTAAAGCTGTTCTGTGAAAGAAGACCACTTGGGCTTGCCGAAACCACCAGAGGATTGGATCTTAGACAAACTAGAAACCATGCTCATCAGGCGATCCACATCTGATAACACAGTTTGAATTGAGAGATTTGGTCAGAGATTGGGGTCTGAGCTGAGCTACTGGGTTTAAGACTGCAGGAATGTTGTTTGCTGTCACCAGGTTTCAAAACTGACATCAAGATATAACAATTTTTTTTGCACAAGTTGACAGTCTTTGTTTCTGTTGTGACATTGAAGGATTGTTCTTGACCTTCGGTTGTGATCACAACTCGGAAGAGTGGGATCTCTTCATTGATTCATCAAAGAGGGCATTTTGTTGGCCCTCTGATCAGACATTTTAAGGGTTTGAAGACCTGTTAGTTGGGCCAGAAAAATTAGCCTGGAAAACCTTCAAACATTGACAATTTTCTGAGCAATTACAGAGCCCCAAACTACATTCAGTTGCTAGACAAACTTCTCAAAGCATACAAGACAATGAAGAGCAACATGTCACTCAAAATTAAATTCCTCCACTCACACTTGGACTTCTTTCCCACAAATCTCGGTGCTGTCAGAAAAGAACATGGTGAAAGATTTTACCAGGACATTGCAAAACGATACCGGGGAAACTGGAATCCATCAGTGCTTACTGACTACTGTTGGACACTGCAACATGACGCACCAGACACTGAATATGAAAGATAATCAGGAGCAAAACTTCTGTTCAATTTAATAGCGTATGCGAAACATGAACATAATTAAATATGTTATTGTCAGTAAACATATAAATGTCTATTTCTCAGAGTTCTTATTTGGTGCAGTAAAACCAAAACTATATGTGTACATATATATATATATGTATATACACTACAGCCTCTTATTGCTTCATGTTTATTTGCCAAATTGGTGTTGCTTTAATGCTTTTGGCACTGTTTCTGTACTGTGTCATGACCATATTGGCCATGAATTTGTGAAAAGCAAAATATAAAAAATGCATGATTTATCAATACAAACATATCCCACAAAATCCTAACAAAATTCCCATTTTCCTGATGATATCCTGAAATATGTCATTTTTGTTGGGGTCATAGAGATGCTCTGCACGATTGTTGCTGGTAAGGTTAATGGTCAGTCTTGCAATCTGAGTACAGCACAGTGAGAAAATGTTCAATCATATGGCAAATATTTCAGTGCTCTGCACAGTCCTAGTATTCAGTCCTGTTAGTCCAACAATTCACTCGCTTTGAAAAGTTATTAATTTGTCACTGTCTTTTGTGACCTGGTAGAATTTCTGATGACAGCACCACTTTGCTAAAGGCCTTGAGACCCCTCCCCATGGACTTCACTAACCAATGCATTAAAAATGATAGAGAGTGACTTTTGGATGCTTTGTGCCATTATTGTTGGAGAATATTAAATATATCAAATCAGATCAGAATATATTAAGAGCCATTTATATTTTCCTTATGCTATTTAATGTCAGTCAATCAGTCAGTATTCTCTTAATGCTCTTCAATATGACGATCCTTATACACTCTCCAAAAACAATTACACTCCATGTACTTCCACTCACTGCCCATACTTGGTTGCTTAATGCTATGAATTGGTGAAAGTTATTGTTTTGTCTTCCTCACTATGTGGCATACCAATAGCAGAAAAACTATGCAACATAATATGGATGATCGTCTGTACTTGCAGACTATAATTTCTGTAGAGGAAACAGAGAAGAAACAGTACACATTTACATACAGTACATTTCAGAATTAAATACACTTGCAATATTTTATATAATCACTGAAGAAAGTTAACATACAGTAATAGATATATGGGATAATTCAATTTAGTTTAATTGAAAAAAAAGTACACTGACACATAATGAAGCATATCAGCAAGGTTGATCTACAGGGTAATAAGAAAGATGATGAGTTTATGTGTAAAGTGCACCCTTGCCCTCACCCTTGCATCTATTCCCTACTATGGCACTTCAGCTCTATGATGTTTGAATTTAAAAACAAACATACAGTTCAGCTTTCTGCACATGATGAATTTAAAGGTCTTACTTGAGAGCTAGATGCTCTTTCAGTGAGTCAAGGATTTTGACAGGACTAGGAAATGAAAAATGGATATCAAAAGCCCAGGAGATCTGTCACATGTTCCTGCAAAATGTGTCATGAACTGAAAGTTCTTCAGAAAGGAACCACTACAGGTCAGCCTGCACTTAATATATATGTTAATAAAATCAGAACCAATGTTCATGAACTGTTGCTGTTTACTTCTAAACCATTGGCCACATCATCTCAATGGAGGCTGCTTATTAGAAACCAGATGATGGATGAATGTTGCAGCCCATCATTTCAATGACATTTTACAGTATTAAAATAATGATAGAACTGCATAATATTAATCCATGGAATTCATGAAAACATTTATTTTTTCTGTGTTTAACAACAAGTCATGGAAAACAGCTGTCCAAGGTTGACTGACAGATTAATAAGGCTGTCATATGACAGAAAACGTCTTTTCGCTACTGATTTAATCAACTCTTCTTTGAGGAAACTCTCTGATATGAGTTGCCTTGTGAGCTGAAAAGTTATTTCCATCAGTGTCTTAGTCAAAATCAGATAGTTACATGAGAAATAAACACAAACACACACACACACACAAACACAAACACACACCGACTCTTCTCTATGAAATATTAATAGAAACATTAATTATTATATTTCATCGTAAAACGTTCTCATTTGAATCCATATTTATATGGGAAAACTCAAATCTAAATAAATAAGTAAATATGCAAATAAATAAATAAACAAAGAGTGATTGTCATTTTTTACAATTAACTGGTATATCTTTAAAAGAAAAAGAGAGAAAGCAAGAGAGCACACCTCATAATTCCCAGTAAAAAAACTATCAAAACAAACTACAATGACCTCTACTGTTGTCCATGAATAATAGGAACTATTAGTCTGCGCTTACAGCTCTTTCTGTTGAGCAGTCATTCTGACCCAGGCTTTTGGATGCGACAGATGCTGATGGGTTGCCATGGTTTGCATACATCCCCTTCAAACAGCGAGCGGGTAATAGAAAAGGTTAAGTGGTTGAGGGAAGTAATGACTCTATTTATTACTGTAATGTCCCTCACGGTCTTATTTTTTCCCCATGTGCATTCTTATTTGAGGAGATTGGACCATTAGTAGCACCAGATGTATGGATGGAGATATTTGCTATCATAATATTATTACATTTGGTTTTGTCATTATATTTGGGAGAGTTATGTTCATTTGGATTTGATCACTGAAGGTCAAAGAAAATTATTACATTTGAAAGGCAACTGCAACCTTTTTAAGTCTTGGTGTTAGTCATAACCTCTCCTGTATTTCTGCCTGACAACTCTGTAGTTGTTGCAAGTGGAACAGACTGCACTTTGGAAAATTACAGAATGATTTGTGGTTCAAATGCCATAGGTTTGTGCAAAGTAAAGGAAACATTTTCATCACTGTGCCAGCAGGGTCATCTTTTCCTAGAGTTGTATAGATCAGGTATGACCCATAGATTCAACCTTGGAACGCTCTTGGAAGTTTTTGAAGTCTTGATTCAAACACACAGTAGCAGTAATTAATTTAATTGTGTGAATGAACTGATGGTTTATAATTCTAATAATTTTTTGAACTTATGCTTAAATGCTTGGAATTTAGTAGGGAAAAAGCGGTAATTGGAAAGCATTTTTCTGAATTAAGCCACTGTCAATGCAGAGTGTGAAAAACCACAATAGACAAGAGGAATCTAAAATCAGAATAAGACAGTTTTCATCTAATACAAATTTTTAAAAAATCATTTTATAATTGCATTTGCCCATTAGTCTAAGCCATAATTGATGTTTTCAGTATTATTCAGTCTTCAGTATTCTGTATGAGTCTGTATTGTGTCCAAACGTCTGACTGGTTTAGTATATCAGTTAGGATACTGGCTGACATTTTTACCTTTGGTATTTGTAGAACATCAACAATGGTGGGGTGTTGACATGTTTATCAAATGACAGCCATTGCATTAAATGTGCTAAATGTTTTCTCAGCTGCAGGGCTGTGATGAATCTGAAGAGTGTCACTCAAGCCTGAGGGCTTGTTTTAATTTGCCGTACAAGTTCAATAGCTCAGGAATGACACCTTGGAGGATAACGGTTGCAAAGTGAAAGGCTTAAGCAATCCATTCTTAGCCACATTAAACCTGTAGGACAAGCTGACCAATGGTGTATGAGACCAGGGCTCTTGAAAATGAGAGCTAATGCATTGTGCTCATCATCCTTCTAGGACTGTCTCCAATAAACACATCATTATCACTTTCCCCCATCTTCTACCTTGCTGAGCAGTGTTTTAATGTTATTATAAATTAAATTATATCTCTTTTGCCTTGATATATTTTATTAGACTGTCAGTTATTTTAGTTTTACAGCTTTTTGAAGTGAATGTCACATAAAATACCACATATATCTGATATAAAGCCACAAACATGACATTTATATACTGGAAATAGGGTTCAAATATAACCCCTAATTTTTTTATTTTTTTATTTATTTAAAAAAAATTATAACATACAGACATGTAAACTAAATGTATGTATAACATATATTACAATT
>JBBIGC010000007.1:18018165-18033304 GCA_037576955.1 Lepidarchus adonis | reverse complement strand
ATTCAATAGATATAATATTCTTTTGTATGGAAAGACCTCAGAACCAACTATTGCCTATTTAAGCATAAATAATTTCTTGTGGGCCTTTGGGTTATTGACATTGTCTTATTGAACATTCTTCCATGCAGTATCTTTTTAATTAAGTTTAGAATATTTGAGTGTTTTCTTACATGTATTGCTCTTTTCTAAAATACACGTATTGCAAAAATTCTTATTAACTTATTTTTGAGTCATTATTTGATAATTTATTAATGTGCAACTCTTCAATATGATTCAGAATTGCAGGAATTACTTGCCAATCACCTGATGAAAGTTTGGGGTTCTTGGAGACCTGGAGACACTTCATATCCAATAATCTCCTCTTAAGCAACATTTGTTGGGGAGCCAGTCGTGGACAAAATTTTACTCATGTGAAATCTACTCCGCTTCTAGATGTTTTCCTCACAGTGGAATTATTTATTTCAGATCATTTGGAGATCATTTAAAATTGATATCCAGACTATTGCACCTTATGTACAATCTCTGTATATTGGAGTTTAGATTACATCTTTATTTATTTTATTGTGTATGTATGGATGAGTGTCCATTTATACACATGTATATACACATATGTATATTCATACATATATTTAAAATTATAAATAGTATATGCATATTATTTTATATGTACAAAAATACTTATATACACTTTGTTAACACTTATCTTATAGTTATAAATATAAATCCATATCACATATTCATATTGTTCATATTATTATATTATATTTGTTCAGTATTCTTTTCATTGTATATTTACATATTGTTGTTTTTTCACCGCTGTGCTTGAGAGACGCCATCGACCGGAATCTAATTCCTTGTATGTTTTTACTCACATACTTGGCCAATAAACATAATTCTGATTCTGATTCTGATTATTTTGAGTCCTTGATGACAACACATACTTCAATAGCAAAGAGAACACTAGATCCTAGATATCAGGTTTAAATATGACAGGTTCCAGCTGCAGGAGGTTCGAATCTGTGGCAACTAATCTGGGACCCATTGATTCCAATGTAATGTACTTGGAAAATAATATTAAATAATAAATTCCATGAGATGCACTTCTTTTTCATGTGTATTTATGTTTATAGAACCCCTGTTCAATTCTACTTAGGTTTATCTTCCCACATAGGTCCACAATATACAATTCCAGACTGTAGCCCACCTGTTCATCTGTTTTAGAATAACATTATATATTCTCTAAACTTTCATCACTGCTCAGTTTCTACCCACAGAATCAGCCTTGACTGCACATATCTCAATATATCTTCGATACAGACATGTAAAAACCCTAATAACTTTGCTGTGTATGATTTACTCTTACCAGCATCCCATACACTACCATACCATGCAGTGCTACAGCTGTGCTCGGTGGTAGAACATCCGAATTGTGCATCATCAATGTATAATAATGTGAATCTTCAAACATATACATACTTAAAGTTAATTCAAGTTTATTTAATTCACTTGTTTTCCCTGTGAAAGAAAGCCTGTCAGCGTGAATCATAGCCATGGGACCTTTACCATTTGAGCAAATTGTTGCTCAATAAATTGTTTTGCATTTTTGACTGTATTACAGTATCCAGTTCTCTGAAAGCATATTGTTACTTCTCTGCTCTAAATCAATGCAATTCAGTCAATAAAATCAAAACAAACCCTTCTCAAATGGGTCACAGAGCAGTTATCTTATTGGTCCTCTCTGCTTCTGACAGCCTTCAGCCTCTAGGATTTTCTGGGCAAACATCACTTTCCATTAATTAATTCATCACCTAAAAGCAAAGTATTGATTTTTAAAATGGTTTTTCAAATCTGTAAAACATTTAGTGGGGCGATTAAAAGACTGTGCAGCTGCAATATATCATTTGTAAAATTTCTATCTTCAGTATCTGGATGGGGAATGATGCAGGGCACTAAAACTAAAACAGGGTTAAAATTAAACTCACTTTAAAAAAAAGGAGAGATCACACTGCATTACATATGCATATGCATACACAGTAATACAGCACTCTGCCATAGTAGACCAGCCTGCAAGGGTACAAATAATTATGAATGCATGGAAAAAATGTTGCAAAAATGTTCCTTATATATGTCAGAATTCATAGTTATTATGACGCTGTCCCAACCCTGTTCTTTTGTAATGTGTGAAAAGTGAAAGTGAAAGTACCTTTATGTAATAAAAGGCTCAAATGCAAAACAAATTGGGTGAATGTCTCCCTCTCGTGGAATGACAGAGGAATGGCAGCAGGACAAAACACAGTAGATGCTTATGTAAGGGGTTTTGACTTACGCACACGATGAGGAACGGAATGCCGTCGTATGTTGAGGACCTATTTAATAAATTTAATGAATAAATAAATAAATAAGATACTTTAATGCAAAGCAAAGGAAACAAAGCAGTGTGAAAAGAAGAAAAAAAACATTCTCACACATAGGACAGGTATGTTTGGGTTCACCAAGGTACTTTTAAAAGTATGGTAATGGTCTTAAGGTTCAATTGCGTGTCTTAAATAAGTTTGAAAAGTAAACCTTTTCATAATCTAGTATTTAATGGGTTTTTAAATGGAGTCAGGACAGGGTGTATGGAATCAAAGAAACTATACAATGTGAAAAATAGAATGCCATCCAAAAATGGTATATTATTGTTCTTTATATACGACTTTATATTTACTCACTTTGTAACCTTTAGTCACTGTTTATTTGATCTAATGAATATGTAGAATGACTGCTTGACTGACAGATTTAGCATTTACTGTTAAATGTATGGAAGACAATAGCTACGCTGGGCTTCAACAACTGCTTTTTGAAAGAATCAGAAACACATGAAGTAGCAATATTATTTTTGCAGATATATTTTTTTTGCACCGTAAAGATATACCTTTTGGGGGTCCATTAAGGCAGCCGTGCAAGGAGCTGAAATATTCCTGTAATACTTTGGAAATAACCACAGGAGGAATCTTTATTAGAGGAATAATTTTAGGAATCACATTCCATCTGCTGAATAATTAAGTATTTAAGCCAGTTATGGAGTTATTAAAGCCAAACACAGGCTCTGAAACGACCACAGGTAAATTAAAGCAAAAGGAAAAGATGGAACAATGCAGAAGATTTAGTTCACATGCTAAAAGTCATTGGGTTTGAAACACAGAAGGGAGTGTATGGCTGTGCCTCTGTGAAGAGAATCATGAGTTTAGCTCCTGGAAGGGGCTGTAATTATTGTGATATAGGGTGCGTGCTGCATACATTTGCATGATCTCAATGACAAATTCCCCTTTTAGTGCATGTCATAGGATTCTCGTGTCAGGAAGTACATGCGCGCATATAAATCTAACTGGTCCGTCGTCCACACCGGAGACACCGTAATTACATCAAATGGTGGAATTAGTGCTTCTCTGCATAGCAAAGCTCCAGTGCCTTTCCATTTCTCAAGCACTGCTGTGTGGCCGACACACTAGCACTACTCCCCTGCCACCCACCCCACCCCCGGTCACTTCACAGGGAACATTAGAAATAATCACGAAGCAACATGCATGCTTCATAAATCCACTTGGCTCGCTTTTAATCGAGGGAAAATCTCATTCCAGACTCAGTGTCTCAATTATACAGACACATCAATTAAAGGAGGAAAATTATACCCTTTAAAAAAGGCGGCTCCACCCACTTGCAGATTGTAAGAGATCGAACAGAGTGAAATTAAATCATGCAGCACAATACTTTAGTGAAACATTTACAATAATTAATAATTTTGTGAAATATGTATATATGCAAATGAAGACATGCCAACCTGCTGCTTTGGCAATTTTCTCTTTCCAGAGATGACTCTTTAGGCTTCATCCTTCCCAGTTCAGTTTAATTGGTTGTCTTGATAGCCTGGGCAAATAACCAGACCCATTCCCCAACCAGTGAGAAATTACAATCATTATTCAGCTCTCTGTGCAAGAAAAGAGTTGTAGTGGCTTCAGCTCATTATCCCCACTAACCTTCACATCTTCTGTCTACACAGTATTCATACAATGCTTTAACCTAGACTTTACCATCTGATGCTCTATTCTACTCACATTCTAGTATAGAGGAGGAGGAAGATAATGATGATGATGATGATGATGATGATGATGATGATGATGATGATGATGATGATGATGATCACCATCATCATCATCATTGTCATGAAGTATCATCAACAACATCCTTGTCATTATTACTATAATACTGATTAATTAAGTAATTAATTTGATGTCTTTTCACAATACATGTACAATGCTCTAAAGAATGAGGTGGCAGCATGTTCATTTATATCAAAAACAAATGCTGTGCTAGATTGTGGACAATGTTCTGTGGTGGTGGAGGTGATAGCAATGAAATGTCCACCTTACTGTCTGCTGAGGAAGGATAGCTTAGTTGTCTGCTTGCCATCTAGCACAATCAGTTCTAGCAGAGCTGTACAATTACAAACAATCTGCTAACCTCAATCAGGCTTTTATTACATCTGGAGACTTCAACCTCACTAATCTGGAATGATTTGTACCTAGATTCTACCATGTGAACTTTCCTGCCGAGTGAGAACTGTTTAGATCATGTTTACACCAGCGTTTACCGAGTCAAACTCACCCCATTTGGGCAGCTCTGACCACATCTCTGTGAAAATGACCCCAGTCTACAGTTCTCTGCTCAAATTCACTGCACCAGCCCAGAGACACATCCGAGTGTTGCCCAAGAGAGATGCATCAGCACTTCAGTGCATCAACTGATCAGTGTTTAGAGAGGCTGCTAATCACCAGAGCTGCATCAATGTGGAAGAGTAAACAGCAGCTGTGACCAGGTACATTAGGCAGTGTACTCTATTACTGCTCCAGGAGGGTGACTGTAAGAGCAAAAAAAACCTGCAAAAGTCTGGAGGATGCTGAAAGCCTGATGTTGCTTCCTTCAAAGCTGAAGAAAAAGTTTTCCTCTGAACAGCACAAGCCGACTTGTTTAGAGCAATCAAAAAATGCATATCCTGAAAAAAATTGAAGGGTGGAGAAGCTTAGAGCTGGAGGGTCATCACAAACTACAAACTAGCATCTTCTCTTTGACAGTGATGCCTCCCAAACTGACATTCAGAATGTTTCCTACATATGGTTCGATGCACTCAGCAGTGAACCTACAAGACAATCCACCCAGTCCCAGATGAGCAGGACCACAGTGAGACAGACTCTAACCAGAGTAAATCCATGCAGAGCTTCTGGTCCTGATGACATACATGGATGGGTGCTTAAAGAATGTACAGATCAGCTGGCCAACATCCTCACTGATGTGTTTCACACCTCCCTGAATAAGGCACCCATCCCAGCATGGTTGTATCCTCAGTATGCTGTCTGAATGATTACAATCTTGTGTCACTCACTCCAGTCATCATGAAGTGCTTCAAGACACTAGTCATGAGCCATGTCAAAGCCACCCTTCCCAAGTCACTGGACCTCCTCCTGTTTGATTCCTGCATCAACTACACCATCCGACAGATGATGCCATATTCACTGCACTTCACCAGTCACTGACCCATCTGGAAAAGAAACACTCTCATGTAAGAAAGTGAAGTGTGAACTGGAATTGACTATTTTTTGAGGTGAACCCACAATCTCACTCTGGCAGCTACCAACAGCACCCAGGGAGCAGTGTAGCAGGATGGTCCTCCATTGGCCTGAGTGCGAATGCGGTTCCTCACTACCAGAAGTTTTGCTGTTGAGATTCCCATATTTGGGGAATTCGCAAGCATGACCAAAGTGCATTGGCCAAGCATCACCTTGGGTGAACCACCTGCATGATTATGGTATCATGCCTGCCAGGTAAAATAGCTCTGCATTCAACTCTATCATTCTACAGAGACTGTACACTAAGGTAAGAATGTGTAAAGATGTGGCATTCATGAACTAGATCCCAGACTTTCTCATGAAAAGTCACTCTGCATCAGCACAAACACACAGCACCACCACACTGAGAACAGGAGCACCACAGGGCTGCATCCTCAGGTCCCTGCTTTTTACCCTGATGACCCACAACTGCTTAGCAGTGTTCTGCTTAAACTCGATCACCAAGCTTACAGATTAAATGATAATAATGTCTCATTAAGAAAAACAATGTCATACATACATGAAGGAGATGTGAGAGTAGCTGCCTGGTGTAAGTGCAGCAACCTCTCTTAATGTTGGCAAAACTGAAGAGATGATCATTAATTTGAGAAAATCTACCACTGCTCACACTGCTCACACACATCTCACCACTGATTCACTCACACTGAAACATATCATGGATAACTTTTCTTGGTCCCTCAATTCCACCTCCACAGCCAAGAGGGCCTGACCATCAGTGTGTCTCTACCACACCAGAAACAACTTAACTTTAATTGACCTTGGTCAGTTTACTTTAATTTCTGCCAATTTCTAAAAAAAATTCTAATGACATTCTGTCCAAAGAGCAAGTGACGCAACTGTGCAACAGCGAACAATGAGGCCAGCTGCGAGTGGCAGAACTCTGCTTTTGATAGATGCCCTGTTTCTATTCTTAAAGTGCCATTCTGTGTTACCATGATTACCCTGTAGTTAAACCAGATTCCTTTCAGAACACAGTTAAACTGAAGGACCGAGGTGAAGAGATGACTACAGAAGTATAGAAATTAAGCAGAATGGTTGTTTTCTCTAATGTTTATAAGGGCTTCATAGTGGTTTAGTTTCAGCTAAAGTTTTTAATCTGAACTGAGCTACTGATTCAAATTTACGCATCTACATATATAATTTGTATAGCTGGTTCCCACAAGCTTTAAACTGATGTTTGTACTTTATTTACATTTGACTTCAGAAGAAGGCTTCACGTTTTCAGTGCAAGTTTTTGTGACTTGAAATTGATTTTATTTTTCCTTAATGAGCATAAAAAAATATTGTTAATCATTTATAAAGTATATTTGCAAAAATACACTAGGGTGACTATAGCTATGATATTTTCATTCCTTCTTACAGTACCAACATGTTACAGTATAGCATTCCCTCTCATATACTACTACATAATGATGATTATCATGCCAATAAAATGAATGATGATGATGACGATGATGATGATGATGATGATGATGATGATGATGATGATGATGATGATGATGATGATGATGATACACAGGCAAGTTCTCTCAGATATCATGACAACTGTTTAAAAACAGAAACTAAATTAAGCCATTTACTATATGTACATGTCCTTCTTATGTGTCCTCTGCATGCAATAATATTATACTCTTAAGTCTATATCATTCTAATGTGTTATTCTATATGCACTTTTGGAAGTATGAATATGGGCGCAGTCTCTTACTGAAGGTTTTGACTGTGGTAATGATGTGCAAGATGTTAATGCTTTTGATGATGATCATAATGACAATGATGATCGAGAATGATGATGGAGGTGATGAATTGATCACTGGATCAAATGAAACAAGCATAAGCTCATTGCTCTCTCAGCTTGTATGACTTCTTGTGAATGACAGTAACTAAACACAGACAGGTGTTTCATGAAATGAAATATTGCAGGTAGACTGCATTAGGCCTAATGAGTGGACACACATGTCAGTGTAAAAAAATAATGAATTATGAACAATGTGTTCGTAGTCACAGTTTGTCACCGCTGCTTCACCATAATTTGCGTTCTCCACCACTCTGAGCTGACTTCCACGCACCTCCATATGCAAGTTAAGACACTGGTGATGTATATGCCTTGCATTCTCACTGAGTCAGGACTTTTTGTATTGTGCTCCCATTCTGAGACGAGCACTGAACAAAGACTGATGGGCTTTTCCCTTTATTCTGGAAAAATATGAAATTCTGGAATATAGCAACATTATGAAAAATAGTTGAGGCACGAGATGTTTAATGAGACAAACCACACAGGTGTGCAAACCCCATGTCTAAATCATGACACACTTGGCCCAGAACTCACTGTGTTGTTAATTCATTTCAAACAGGTATGCTCATGTGATTTGTGATGCTGTATGATAAATTGTTGCCTATAAAAATTGTGATTTACATATGCTATTTGCATGTGCTTCCTGGTGAGAGATAAGCAGCCTTGTAAGTCCAGAGAAAATTTAAGAGCTTGGGGAAAGGGGAAAGTATGCTAATTAGATTATTTTGCTAAACTATGATGAAGAAAAGGTGAAGATAAGAACTATGTGTAGTCCTACAACAATTACACAGAATCATCCTTGTCACAACAGAAATGGCTACAGAAATAGCCTGAAGCAGAATTCAGTTCAAATCAGTTATATGGGTTGAAAACATCTGTTATCTGCTGTCAGCCAAGAAGCTCTGACCAAGGAATCAAGCAAACCTCCAACCAACCAACCAACCAACACTGAATGCTCGGTACAAAAGGCAAATATGGGATTCATGCATAAAGCTAGCTTGCACGGCATTAAGTGTTACAGCACCGCACTTGTATAAATGGCAAAAAAAATGCAATTTTAGGTTGTAATAGCATACAGCTCTCTTTGGGTGATTTCATCCAATGATATGTTTGTAATGTAAAATGATTTCCTTCTGAATTAAGTAGCCACCAAATGGATGGCTAATATTTCACTGAAATTTCATGCTTTTTATTAGCAAATCATCACCAAGAAGAGCCACAATTGGGAATGGTATCATGTTATTCAAGTGCTTATCCAGTTCAGATGGAATACAGAGAGACAATTTCCACACCAATTTGAAACCATTCTCTCAAAGCCAGAGCAGAAACCACAGCCCATCCTTCTCTTCCATTTGACATGTGTGTGATTGCTGTCGTTTTCCATTCCGCCGTGAAAATGAGCATTTCACCTGTTCCCTCACCCTGCACTTTGAAAATATTTTATTTCCTCGGGACACTTGCCTGTCAAATGCAATGACTTCAAAAATGGCAGAAGCATTCAAGGGAGAACGAGTGGCTATTGATTTTCTATGGCGTCTAAGCAGAGACACGGTCACTCTTCCAAATGCTTCATTCCCACACAATGAGGAACGTTCATTATCACTCTGACTGTAGTCAGGTGTTGAAAAAACAAATGTGTTTACTCCCACAAGGCGTCCATTACATGGAAGACAATGTCACAGTTATCCCCAGCCTTATCCTCAATAAAAGCATGTGTAATTTTATATGAATTGTTTTTCACTCTGAACTCATTGAAAAGTGAAGAAATTCTTTATTAATGTTTGAAATATCAATTCCATGAACATTTACACTGATTAAAATGGAAATGTAATTGTTATTTTAAAATGTTTGTTTTTGCAGAGAAAAGAAACAATTTGACATTGGACAAATTAATAAACATAAATAATGTGTAGATTGTCAACATAGAATGTTGATTTAAAATGAGTGTTATTTATTGTGCAACTAAATATGCAACTAAGTGTGTAGTCAGAGAAATCTATATGAGTAGTTAGGCTATATCAACTACATAAATAACAAATGACAATAATGACCTCAGACACTAAAGGGAAAGCGTACAATACTACAAAATGAGGAATTCATGTCTTACTGACATAAAAAACCAAAATCAAAATGTTCAATTTCTTTTGAAACTGGAACACTGAGACAATTTCCTTCTTGTGACACACTTTCTCTCTTTCACAGCTCAAAACACACCTGTGATAATAAATGAAAGATGCATTCATTCTTGCAGTGGAGTTTCCTGTCAATTATGAATGCAATGCGGATGGAAAACGGCAGTTCTCAGCAATTTATATGGTGAATGGGTCCCTTCAACCAGGTGGCTGATCAGGAGTGAAAAATATGAAGCTGCGAGATTTTAAAAGTGGCTTGGATATCTGGTCCTGGCTGGTTTCCCTCATGGGAAATATGAACATAGTATAGCAGCCTTAAAGTCATAAGAGTGCAGAACACAGTCCTGGAGCACTCTGCTCCCTCTTGAGGTCTCTCTCAGAAAAATTATTACCAGACTGTAGTTTTACAGCATACATTCATTAGAAAACTCTAACTCAATATATATATATATAATTTGGCTCAAAATGTAATAAAATGAGATGGTAAAAACTTGGAAATTGCCTAAAATTGCTGTCAATTTGTGTTGACTGTTTCTGGCCACAGAGTTGCTTTTGGTTGGATCATTTTGGCAGTGATACTGACATGTGTTAAAACCCCAACAACACATTGTCTAATACACTCTCACCATCACTATTAACCCTAACATCAGACAAAAATTTTGTTATTATTATTATTATTGAGTTAAAACAAAACGTGTTATTTCTGCTAGGACCTTTGTGGTTTTCAGCAGAATGGTAATATACTAAATAGCAGCATTGTTCTAGATTGTTCTTGCTGTTCTATATGAAGCACAGGAATGTAAAGCTTGTAAAAGACATTTTATGTTTTAGATGAAGCTTGTTTGTAGCATGTTTACAGTGATTCTCTCAGTGAAGAGACCTGGTACAGAACTGCTGCTGTTTACTGTCAGACAAGAACCAGCTGCTTCTTGTATTTCGGCTTTAAGACATATTAAGACTACCAGGAATGTTTTTTCCACACAAATTGGTGTGAATCCAAAGGTAAGGACTAATCTGACACATTAGGACTCCAGTGCCTGTAAGTTAAACCAATGTGAAAGCTCGCTTATTTCTATAATAAAATTCTGACTAGAACATAGTTTGAAGAGTTTATGCATTTATGTAATATATATTTTATGTAATATTATAAATAATGAAATTGCTAAATCCACTGCTCTATGATGGGTTGGCCCCCTGTCCTTGTTGTACCCTGCTTTGGCCCATAGGCTGCTGGGTTCGGCTCCAGCCAGCTTCCCCTGAGAAACAAAATGAATTGTGCGGTTTAGATAATGGATGGATGGATGAATCCACTGCTGTGGAGTAAAATTCTAAAACATTTACTGTTATGAGTTCAGTTAACAGTTAACTCGGATTTTGAACACAAGCAAGGTACTTGATTTTTTTAAAGTTAAAACATTTTTATGGTGTTATTCTTTACACACCGCATTAATTTTGTCAGTCTTATTTTGTATTCTCACGTGTTAAGGTTCCAGGGCAAAAAAATCTGCCAGTTTTGCATATTATATATCAGGAGACATCATTCTACAAAAAGGGCCTCAATTATGTTAAACAAAATTACACCTAATTCTACTAATTTAATTACTTTGTCTGATTAGCTGACTAGTTATGTGTTTCTGTTTAGTTGAAATGAAAAATCTGCAGACACACAGTATAAGAGTAATGACTCAAAATTTACAATCAATTAATAAACATTACTGATGCCATAGTTGACCTATGTTTATTTATTTAATTATTTATTAATTCATTTATAATTGCTTCAGCATTAAACAATATCAAGATACACAATACACAAATATCATTAGGAAGTTACAAATTTGACAATGTAATAGTCCTAATATCAACAAAGGTCTAATGAATAATGAGTAATCATACAAAAACCTGATTTATAAACAGTTAACTTTAGGAGCACTCAAGTCTGCATTATTCTAAAACCAGTGACTAAACATGGAAATTCTAACACATTTCACTGCTCTAACTAAATGTATTTGTAGCATTCGTTCAGTTTTAATATTTACTGTTTTTCTTTTTCACTTGAAAAAAAATCTAAACAAAACACGATGAGTGATGACCAATTTGCACAACAACTGACAAGGTGAATGAAGATGAGAGTGTTTTTCATGATGCATGAGCCTCTCACAGGTATAATTAACCTTCCTCCTGCACTAATTAATTAAATTCCAACAAGGTCAGGCTCTTTAATTTGAACAATTAAGCACCTACCCAGTAAGAGACACTTGCATGGATAACTTAGTTGGTATGTTGTTTTAATAGCACTGAAATGTGTGTAAGTAGGGGGTTGAAACTGCTACTACGGGGCAACATGGTTGGCACATCTGCTAAAGGCGATCCTCACGTTTGGGGAGAGCTAGCTTGTGTTATCCTTCATCCATCTGCCCGCAAGTCATCTCATGAAAGTCGACGAGAGGGCAAGATCCTGGGAAGAAAAACCTGGCACTCATGCTTTGGAGTTTTATGGTGTTTGGTACAGCCTGAGCCCAGGACACCACTGGGGTAATGAGGCAGTTGGACATGACAGCTTGCCGATGCTCCAAAACGGCACTAATAACTAGGTATCATCTATGACTGCATCCCCCTCAAGACCTAACCCATTCCTGTCTAACAGTGTGTAACCCACCAAATGTGACTGCCAACTGTTCTTATCCTTAGGCCGTCTCCAGATCTGGCACCCAAACAATGCCGAAATGTGATGGAACACCTCCTGGAATGCACCACAAGATCAACCTGAATTCAGCACGAGGAGCACTGTTGTATCAAATCTTATTTTTTTTCTTCTAAAATTCAAATTTTGTAATTGTTCAAGATATATTTTAGCATCAGTCTAATGAATCCCAGCTTTTTAGAAGCACCTTTTATCAGACTTTTATTTCATCCCTATTTCAGTTCAAGCGTTAAATGTTCACCTAAAATGGTTATTGTCATTTTGCTATACATTTACATTCTTGAGCATATTACAATAAATATAGCTACATAATGAATTACATTTATATTTTTTTAGTTAGAAGATTGAAGTGTGCACTTCCAGCTTCCAGCATTTGTTTTACTTTCAAGTTAAAGAAGTTCTCTCTCTCCCTTTCTCTCTCTCTCTCTCTCTCTCCCTTTCTCTCTCTCTCTCTCTTTCTCTCTCTCTCTCTCTCTCTCTCTCTCTCTCTCTCTCTCTCTCTCTCTGGCAAACTGTGAACTCAGCAACAACACTTTTTTTTTCTCATACTCAGATCAAAATATCTTCTATTTTAAAAATCCACACTTTTAACAGAAAGTATGTACTTGTTTCAGTTTGTTAAAAATGCTTTTGCTGTATGATCTCAAAGCCAAGTGAAAGAGTCAGTATCTTTTTATGTTTGGTGTTTCAAAGTTTCTTGGCAGGACTGATCATGATACTCTGGACACAGGCTATGGAGCAATGAACCAAACACAATTAAACCCCACAGAGCATTGCTTGGAACGCAAGGCAATAAAGACATAGACACTGCAGAGAAGAGGTAGTAGTAAAAAGATGGAATCTCAATCACAAGGAGAAAGTGACTTCACAACAGATGGTTATTCATGCATTTCCAAGAGTTGATGCAATTAGATAGCAGCTCTAAAGTGCATTTTATTATGAGCGTGAAGACAAATGAAACCCTGCAGATCTGTGGGTTAATTAGCTAATTAGAGAGACGCTATCCACTCCCACCAAACTGCTTATTAAAGACTAGTTTACGTGAGCTGGCAAGACGGATATCCAGTGCAAGTGTCCTAAGCAAGAGGGGAGAACTCCCTGAAGAGTAATCTAAAGATAATAGATATTATGGATGTCCTGTTTACTCAAGAAACAATGCGTTATCCAATTACCACCCTGCTTAGGTAGCACATGCATAAAAAGATTAATGGAGTGCATGTTTTTTCCCATGTGTACTGGTTGGTTAAAACCAAGCTGGGCAAAAACAAGTCTGAGGGTTGTGCGTTCATCAGCAACAGCTAACAAACTGCAAACACAAAGTAGGTGTAAATAAAGTACATGAATATTAAAGGGCTGTTGCATACTGTTGCTAACGAGGCAATGAGGGAGCGTACATGTGGTTAAGGACAGACTCTTGTTTCCAATTGAAAATTACAAAAGTGTAAACACACACTGAGTGCATAAAACATGCAAAGGTGCTAATTTTATGGTGCAAGACTTCTGAGATATTGGCATCCTTGATTTACAATCTACTCGCATGTCTCCATTTATGCTGACAGTGAAACAAACATGAAAAAGCTGGAATAAAAACAATGAAACCCTTGGTGATCACTTTGGGATTTCTACGAGTGATAAAATGTGTATCTGCAGGTCATTATAAAGTCATGTTCAACAGTCAGAAAGTTCTCCACAAAGGCTATTCATCTACCACTTGATTTGTGAGTGAGGAAAGCTACACTGTGTCTCTCAAATAAATAAGGTTATGAATTTCAAAATTAAATATTTGCTGCCTGCATGTATATAACGAATTAGTATTGTAATCCATTACTTGAATATAAACATAATCAATAGTGAAAGCCTGATCTGATTCAAATGTACAGAACATGAAGCTTTTTGGACAATAATTTTCTTTAAATATTAAATTCACTACATCACTTTAGACATTAATCAGACATTAGACATGAATTGGCTTGTTGTGTATTGAGTGTTGTGCTTTAACATTACACTTCATAATCATTCTACTTGACTTCCAGCTATCACTCACTTAGTGACTTCGAGCTTCAATTTTTAAAATATGTCAGAGCAAGTGGAATTTAAAGAATAAGTCCTTAAACACAGTGAAAGGGTAATGTCTGTCTGCAGCTTTAACAAACTAAACAGAGGCTATCTTTAATCTGGATTCCAGCATGACAGTCACATCTCAGAAAGCAGGATCTTGCGGTTAATTAAATGATGCCAGGCCATTTGTGAGGCTAATCCCCATGACATGCATTATTAGGCTGGGTCAGATAAGACCACTGGAGTAAGTGAAAACAGTAAATCTGTAGGGAATGCAGAGTCAATCTCTGCTGTTGAGGGACACTGCATGCCCATTACTGAAAACTGAAAATACAAAACACATACATACATACAAACTTGTGTGAGTGTGTGTGTGTATCTGTGTGTGTAAATATATAAAAATATATATACATACAACATATATATATATGGAATGAAACTTGATATATATTGAATGAAAGCTGATATATATGGAATGAAACACGATATATATGGAATGAAACCTGATATATATGGAATGAAACTTGATATATATGGAACGAAAGCCGATATATATGGAATGAAACCCGATATATATGGAATGAAACCCGATATATATGGAATGAAAGCCGATATATATGGAATGAAACTTGATATATATGGAATGAAAGCCGATATATATGGAATGAAAGCTGATATATATGGAATGAAAGCCGATATATATTGAATGAAAGCCAATATATATGGAATGAAAGCTGATATATATGGAATGAAAGCTGATATATATGGAATGAAAGCCGATATATATGGAATG
>JBBIGC010000007.1:17957197-17970651 GCA_037576955.1 Lepidarchus adonis | reverse complement strand
CTCTTTCTTTCTTTCTTTCTTTCTTTCTCTCTCTCTCTCTCTCTCTCTCTCTCTCTCTCTCTCTCTCTCTCTCTCTCACACACACACACCACCCCCACCCCCAAATGACCTCAGCAGGCAGGCATATGAACAGAACTCTTGTAGTCCAGGGTTGGCCATGATGACTCCCACGCTTGCCACCCTGACTCTACACGCACACACACACACACACACACATTAAGGGCCTGAGCCCTCTCCAGATGGCAGTCTGTGATCATTTATTAATGAGGGAGTTCAGAGAGTTACTGCCAGCTGCTGCCAGCCTTCTCCCTGGGCCACCCACTACACACACACACACACACACACCACACACACACACACCACACATATGTCTGTCCATTCCCATATCCAGGTTCACCTTCACACACTAACACATATCAGAAGTGCACATATAAACGCTAATGCAAGCACACACTGGATTACACACTAACATGCTGCCTCTTTGAAAGTCCAGCCACAATATAAAGCTGTCACCTTGTGAAGACAGCAAAGCTAGCACATTAGTACACAATACATGTTCCTATGTTAAGCCTGTTATGATGGTAAGAAATTCATTCTAAACCTTCAGAAATTCAGAAAATCATTCTAAACCTTATGCAGGTTTAGTCAGTCAACCAAGGTGCACAGTCACCTTCAGAACCTCTCCAGATTTAAATCTTCTTCAAAAATATTTAATGATTTGATTGACCATTTAGCTAATAGAAATCATTAGTATGGGGGTATATATTATCGTATATTCTTTCAAAACCATATGGGGCAAAAGTATTGGCAACTCCAAAGAATATTTTTAAATAAGACATAAAATTGAAACTCTCAGGAACAAAAACTTTATTTTTATTGCTCAAAGTCTCCCTGGAGCATGAAAGTGAGGTTATACATTTGAAATTCCAATTTACCCACAAGCCAATTTACAGGCAGAACAGGTGTCAGGTCCTTAAGCACTCTGAGATGCTATTATTCTCATTTTGGAATTATTACTTGTCCTCAAAATCCCACTTGATTAACAATGAATGTTTTAACTTTGAAATATTACTGAAGTATGGTAATGTGAAAAAAGGTGCATGTCATGGAATGGTTGATTTTTTTTGTTGAGCATATTTGAACATTTTACCCTCTTTAATGCAATGCCTATGAAGTAAAAGTAAAACATAAAAAGAAAAAAAGATTATAAGGAAAAGGATCATTTTTAATCATGTATTGTTCTTACTTACCTCTGTATATTTCATTTGTCACTTGTTGGAGTACAATCATATTTATCTGCACACAACATAAAGATATCAAAAAAGTAAAATGTTGTTTTGGTCAAATATGTTGAAAAAAATGAACAATTTCTTTAATTGTACTAGTTTTTCATGTGACTGGTAGATGGTCTTAATATATCTCCTCATTGCCTTGATGTACATGATCATTAAGCCTCCACGAACACTCATTAAGATCCTTCCTCGTTGCATAATAAATAATACATTTCTTTGATGTTATATATGGCCATCTGACAAAAAACACGAAGTGTGTTCTTATATCTTGAAAGATATACTCGTAAAGAAACATTGTAACACAACACACAGGCTGACAACACTTCCCCCAATTCTCCCGCTGAGGCGTAGTGAAGCAAAGTCCTGTTAAGATTCTCAGCCTGTTAAAATAAACACACAAGTATATGTTTCTGTGTTTTGCCAGATGTGGTGTGATGAAATGAGAAATCCCAGAGCTCTTACAGCCAGCCTCTGTTTTCTGTTTCATCTTTTGGTTTACAGTCCAACTTGTGACCCCTTAAGACTTTTGAGACGATTAAAATAAAGCACAACTTGGTAACACGATTGTTGTTGCTGCAAGTATTTCCACCATATTAACCACAAAACTAAACACTCTGACGTCTACTTGGGCATCTATTCACTCACTACCTACCTTACACTGTACTACCACTATCTGTCCACTGTATGAGCTCAGCCTACCTTATAGGTCCACTATAATGTAATGGTTCTCAAGAGAGAGAGAGAGAGCCACTAATGACACACTCGCACACAGTAATGCCTTTTAACCAGTAGGAACTGGCCAGGATTTTATTGCTTGCTCAAACCAGTTTTTACAAAGACTAACCTGTTACCGGTCCGCTCCACAGAGGCTTGGCACACAAGCATTAACCCGTGAGTGAGGCATGATGGTGGATGGGCAGGTCCCCAAGTCACTAATCTCCAGACTCATCTCACAGAGGGTGAATCTGTCCATCTACCACCAGCTCACTCACACAAACACAGCACATCACAAACATTTAGCTCACTGTTGCTCCCTTTCCTGAAACACATAAAACAGTCACAAAACAGAAGAATAGTGCACATTTCCCCACCTTCCATGATGCACCTCCACTCTCAGCCAATGGGCTGCCCAGGACCATTACAATATATTATGTGTACAATTACAGTCTGTAGCCCAATATTTAGCCACAATCAGTTCCATCTAAGCACTGTTGACCGGTTACTAGTTGATTGTACAGTGTTGTGCAACTATCAGATTTCATTTCTCATTGTACCTGTTATCACTATTAACCACATAAAGCTGATTCAATTGTTCCAGTTGCCTAATAAAGGATCTAGTCTAGGAATTAATTCATTTTTTATTGATGATGCTGTTAAAGCCAAAAAAGCTACACTACTACATATAAACCTGGGCTGCTGCACTAAATGCACTTCTTAACCACTTGGGATCATACAAAGGGACATTCAAGCTGAAACAAAAAAAAAAAAAAACAAGAGAAAAGTAAAGAATAACAAGCATGTTATAGCACTGTAATTGCAATCACATATTAAATTTGAAAAGGTAATTAGTTTAAATACTAAATACGATCAAAAGTTGTGGAATTACAAGAAAGTGTTGCAATACTGATATCAACAGATGGGCTACAGTCTCTACCTGTATACCAGTAAGGTACAATGCAACTACAGTTCCTAATGAACCTCACTTCAATCATTCCATTTCAATACCACATCTACTTGCAAGACAAAATTCCAAACTTCAGTTTGTGTCTTTACATTTCAGATGACCCATAAGGACCAGTAGCCACACCCCTGTTTAAATAGAAAACAAATGTGAGCACAAGTTGTGAAAAGGCCTGAACCCTGAAGGCTAAAAGTGCCTAATTCCATCCCTCCTCTCGCCATGCAAAATAAACATGCCATTGGCATTTTAACGAGTGAGCAGCCAGGCATCCACCCATAAACACCTGGGGCAGGACTGTTAATCTGAGTGCAGCTTCAAATGAAGCACTGTACACACTACTTCATAGGCTTCCCCATGTTTTCCTTGGTGAGGCAGGCTTCCTTTCCCCATGCCTGGCACTTGCATGGACACAGCCGAATCTAATCAGAATCAGATTCAGAATCTTTATATGCCAAGTACGTGATGTACTTTTACTAGGTCTTGGTGTCAGTTTAAATACTAAAATGTTCAGTGCACAATATCACTCTTAAAGCACACAGAAGAACAGTAATACAGTTAGAAACAGGATGTGCATTGAATGGTATGTGCAATTTATGGGTTATTCCACATCAAATCATCTGAGGCCTGGCAGGTCACATCCTGAATTTTCATGGAAAAGAAAAGTAAGCAAAACCTCAGTTAATTTTAAAACTGAGCTCCAAACAGCACTTATTTATGGAATTTACTGCAACATTAAAATTCATTTTAAAATCCACTATTTTTTATTTACTAGTTACAGTTTTCTTACAATAATCTTGTCAGTCCATTACCTTATGTAAAATATTAAACCTTTTTTTATGTATTATTAAAACTATACTATTAAAACATTGCAGTAGTAAAGTCTGTAAATGTCTGGGAACTGAGAAAACCAGTTGCTGAACCATTTGGGATTGGAACGTGGTCCAATTCTTATCCAATATAGGATGGTAGCTGCTCAACAGTCCTGGGTCTTCTTTGTCGTATTTTTAATTTCATCATGTGCCAAATGTTTTCAATTAGTGAAAGGTCTGGACTGCAGGGCGGCCAATTCAGCACCCAGACTACTATGAAACCATGCTGTTGTAATAGAAGCAGTTTACCATTGTCTTGCTGAAATCTGGAAGGCCTTCCCTGAAAAAGACATTTGGATGGTGCTTTTCCAGATGTGCAAGTTGCCAATTCCATAGGCACTAATGCACGCCTATACCATCAGAGATGCAAGCTTTGGAACTGAGCGCTGATAACAAGCTGGATGTTCCCTTTCCTCTTTAGATGGAGGACACTGCATGTTTTCCAAAACCAATGTGAAATTTCCAGGTGTCTGACCAGAGAACATTTTTCTATTTTGCCTCATTCTATTTTAAATGAGATTTAGCAGAGAAGACGGCAGCATTTCTAGATCATGTTTACATGCAGTACTGCATGGTGTGTTCTTTGCATAACAG
This sequence comes from Lepidarchus adonis, assembly GCA_037576955.1. Taxonomy (NCBI): domain Eukaryota; kingdom Metazoa; phylum Chordata; class Actinopteri; order Characiformes; family Lepidarchidae; genus Lepidarchus; species Lepidarchus adonis. Next base: position 17,966,215 of record JBBIGC010000007.1, on the reverse strand, counting down.
ATATTTAACCTGCATTTGTGAATTGCATGCTGAACTGTGTTCATAGACAGCACTTCCCGGAGGTTTTCCTGAGCCCTTGCACTGATTTCTGTTAAAAGAATCATGTCTGTTTTAGATCATGCAGTGCCACTTGAGGGCCCGAAGATCACAGGCACCCAAAATTGTGTATCATCTTTGCCCAATGTGCTCTATTCTCTAAATCATTTGATGATGTTATGTACTGTAAATGATAAGCCATTCAGTGTCTATGCAATTTAATGCTGAGGAACATTATTTTAAAATTGTTCTACAGTTTGAAAATGCATGTGCAGATTGGTGAACCTCTGTCCATTTTTACTTTTGGGAGACTCTGCCTCTCTAAAATGACTTTTATACCCGATCATGTTACTGACCTGTTGCCAATTAACCTGATTAGTTGCCAATTTACCTCGAACTGTTTCTTTTTAGTATCACTTACTATTCCAGCCCTTTCCCATCCTTGTGTTGCTGCCATCATATTTCAAAACGAGGTAATATTTTTATGTAATAGTAATATGTTTCACTTCAATATTCATAATTTATTTACATTTTACACAGGGTCCCAACATTTTTGGAATTGAGGTAGTAATACCAGGGGTTTGTTAGTCTTGAATCTATGTCTCTCTCATTGAAACATACTATGAAAGCTTAATGTTCACATTTTTTCATATGTGCAAATAAACATGTTCTACATTACATGATAATAACACTTTAATGAACTGTATATTGTTAAGGTTTTTTTTTATTTTGTGTTTCATAAAAATAGGGAACAGCACAATGCACATAGTGATAACACATGAATAATTGAACACACCCAGCTTGTTTAATCTATAAAGCTGCACATGAACCTATGGTCACCATATATACACCAATCCACCCATCCATCCATTATCCAAACTGCTTAATCCACTTTGGGTCATGGGGGAAGCTGGAGCCGAACCCAGCTGACTGGGTTGCCACCTATGCAACGAAATATTCCACACTCGACTGTCAGTGGTGTTATAACAAAGTGGAAGTGATTGGGAACGACAGCAACTCAGCCATGAAGTGTTCAGCCACATAATTTGACAGAGCGCAGTCATCAGACGCTGAGGCTCATAGTGCGCAAAGGTCGCCAACTTTCTGTGGAGTCAATCGCTACAGATTTCCAAACTTCATGTGGCTTTCAGATTAGCTCAAGAACGTGAAATGGGTTTCCGTGGGCAAGCAGCTGCATCACAGCCATACATCACCAAGCGCAATGCAAAACGTGGGATGCAGTGTTGCAAAGCGCTGCCACCGGACTCAAGAGCAGTGGAGGTGTGTTCCCTGGAGTGAAGAATCACTGGCCTGAACTCAACCCAACAGAACACCTTTGGGATGAATTAGAGCGGACATTGCGACCTCATAAATGTGCTTCTGGAAGACCGATCAAAAAAAAAGAAGGGTGAGCAAAAAAGTTTGATGTTCATTTTACATGAACAAGGTTTACATGACATTCTACAAAAAAGTGATGTGAGTGGAATTGTTAAACCCCATTGGTTTTGCCTGTTTATTTCTGGTTTTGGTGGCTGGTTAATTTAGATGGCACCCCGACTTCTGTGTAGCCAGCTGGACAAGCTCTTGCACTAAGTTTCCAGCCAACCACCTGGGAACACAATGACTGTCAGAAGGTGGCAGTCAGAGACAGACAGACAGAGACAAATTTAGCTGCACCCAAGACGCTGAAAGGTACAACTGCAGGCTGTCAGCTTATGCATTTAAACATGTTAGATCACCAAGTGCTTCATCTACTACCTGTGTATGTATTGTTTGTGAGTGCTGTGCTTTTCCTATGGTTGAGACAAAATGTACATTAGCACAGACTAAGAGACAGATGAACACACGCACAGAGCGAATGTCTGTAAATGTTGCTGTGCTACATCCTAAACCAGCTTTGACCATAACCTCAGCAACTAAAACATCTGCTTCATTCTCATAAACAACTTCAGTATCTGAAAGAAAGCAGCATTGAGTCCCTGCAAAGAGCTAAATACACACACAAACACCCCTCCCACACACAAATACACATCTCTCTGGTATCCTTTTATCATGTAAGCCCGATACTAATGTGTGTTTTTTCCTGTGCTACCCGCAGTACAGTGTGATTGTGGTGGGTGTAGACAGGGAGGTCTCTTCCTAAATGCTCGTTTCCATGTCTATAAACTGGAAAGAACCTCAACAATCAGAAAAAACAGGTACGGCCTACCACTGAACAAAGGTTTGAGCAAATAACTGTTTTTTTTATTCAAGAGTGGAAAACTGCATGTGGAAGGAAAATACAAATCTTATTAAATTCTCATGAACTGTTTCCCACAAAGCAAAAATAAAACTAATCAAGAATTATTTCCATGGATATCCAGGCAAACAAATCCTAAAATGCTCCTTTTCAGTTAATTTATCATTATGACCAAGTAGTTCATTTTAATGGGTTAATAAAGATTTAACACAAGCTTCTAATTCTGTGGGAGGGAAATTTAAGGTCGGCAAACACATGGGCTTCTTTATGAGGCAGTTAAACAGGTGCATACGGAAAAAAGTGCTGAAACACCCAGAGGTTCAAAGTGAGAGCTAATAAAACGTTCTTCTCAAGAGTTTCACTGTTAACAAGTTTATAAAGCATGATTATGGTCCATCTTTAACCACCGTATTCACTCTCTTTGAAGCTCAACCAGATTTGCTTGCTTTGTTCTAGACACATGAACACCAGACTCACAACATGGAGTTGATGGTAAGCAAATAAGCATTGCAATATCCATCTAAGAGGATCAGATGGATCCATAATATCATAATATATATTAATATATCTATATAAGCCCTGTTTGGAGCTCCACTTTGCACAGTACAGCTTGTGTTAGCCTTCCATTACTGGTCATTTAATCAACCTTGTATAGTGGCCGATGAGTGGAAGTACAAAGTCTACGCAGAGGTTTGCTCATGAAGTGGAAGGCTAGTGCTTGAGCCATGTAGTACATTTATCTGACAAGAGGTGGTGCTGTTTTACATGGGATAACAGGATGGAGATTCATTGAGCGTCTCTGGTCCTATACCATTTATGCAATTAGTATAAATTCTCTTCTGAAAATGATCAACTTTTATGTTTCTGAACCAGTTTTGTCAATGCTTTGCATATATTGGTTGTAATATGATGCAGTTCCACACTGTGAAGGGCAATCGCAACATTTGAAATGTACCAGTTGTAATAAGTGTATTAAAGATCTAAGTTCGTTACAAAAGAAGTAGAAATAAAATAAATGAATTGAATTTCCTGAGTATTAAAAAACCTTTAAGATCAGTGAACAAAACGACACACCCACAACTAACATGATAAAACAAAGATCTATCCCTGAGGTAAAATTGTTTTCTGCAAATGATGAAACCGACCACAACTCGAACGGCATTTGTTGAAACTTTTATTAGCCCACTTTGAATTTCCAAGGTTATATTTCATTAGGAAAAAGTCAAATGTGCTAGACATAATTTCATAATGAACTCTTTTTGATCGTGGCCTTTGAAGGACATGAGCCCTGCAGGTGCGTCTGTTTTGGAAGGCATGCTGGTACTTTGACAGTATTCCCACTGAATCAAGCCAAAGTTTAGAACTTCACATCATCAGTGGTCCCGTGGAGGGTGGCAGATAAAGTCGGTGTTGGAGTCGGGTAAGCTCAGACTGTAGGGGGAGAGTAAATCCCTCAAAGAACTCAAGGCTGCCTGCGCTCCTCTGCCAAGCTGTGGTGGGAGCCTGAATCAAAGCAGACGCTGCCTAGAAGGAAGACTAGCCTGGAGCCGAAATTGATTTACAAAAGAAAAAAAAGGCAGAAAGAGAGAAAACAATTGATTCAAGGCAGTAAAAGAATGGAGATGTACACAGCTCAATAGATGGCCTTTTAGAAGATGTGGGTTTTTTTTTAGAAATGATTTTTGAACGGTGTTTAAGGATTTAAGGATTTAAAAAGCTCACAGTAATTCAAGCATTTGTTAATTGTTAGATCATTTGTAAGAGATTCAGAAACTTCAGCTCCATTGTGAACTTACTGACTCCAGACATTTGAAGATGCACTATAAAGCAACACATACATTAAAATAGTGTAGTAATATGCATGACCAAGATAAATGTACAACATTGCTAAGTATTTTCCATTTTGAGCTCAAGCTTTTTTGTCTGGTGTTTCTTTTGTCATGGAAAAAAAGAAAAGCCCTCACCTGCACCTCACTCCTCTCACTTATAGTATATTGAAGAGCTACAGTGCAGGAGATGGGTGAGGGGTTAGGGGCCACCTTTGAAAATAAGTCATGGGTCAAAGTTCTCCACGGCTCAGCACCCCGTAGCAACAAAAGCGGTAATAGAGTTGCACGGGTTGGGCTGAGGCCAAGCCCTGGCTCTTCTGCCTGTAGGGAGAAGCTTCTCCTGCTTCTCTTTGCTGATGCTGGACTTCTCAGGCTCCTTCTGAGGATAACTATGGTTCTCCCACAATCAACTTCTGCTTGCACAGAGACCTGCCCACTAGTGATGAATGCAGGTCCAGCCCTTCTTGCCAAAAAAAGCAGTTTCTAAGGGGAGAAAGCAGAAGCGGATCATCAGTTAGACTTGGGGTGGACCAAGCTTGCTATACATCATGGAGATCTCTTGGTAAAAAGTGATAGACCTAAGATTATTCCATGCATTAAAGGAATAGTTCAGCAAAAATCTAATGTACTTTGTTTTCCTATATAACCCAGTTGTAGGCCAGTGTAAGAAAAAAGTGCTTATATGTTTTTTTTAGACACTCTATCAATGTTATCTGTAAAACCAAGCAAAATTCCACAGTTAATAACAGCTGCTGCAGCCATCGTCATCTTGTATGAACTTTTAAAGAGAAGAAACAGAAGTGGACCAGTGGTTAGAATCTGGGTGTACTCAGCTATACATCAAGGAAAACTCTCAGTAATAAGAACTAGAGCCAAGATGACTCCAGGCATTAAAAGCAGGTATGGAGTGTTAAATGTGTAGTTTGCCAGTGACATCATTAGGCCTTATTCTGTAACTGCTCAGTGCTCATCTGGCATCAACGATGTGCCATAACTTACGTTTTAATTGACAGGCAATTACTTTGCGGTTAAGAAAATCACTTTTGTGACTGCTATGCAGCAGAATGAGTTTAGCACACCAACAGTTACGTCAGCGCAATTAGTTCAATGCAGTATTGGCCACAACAAGGGGCCCCAACCCTAGCATACTGCTTCGTTCTTGGAGAGCTCAGAGCCAGTATTTAATCAGAACCACTAGTTGCACACTTTACATTAAAGCTTCATGCAGAGAACAGGAATGGTCTGAGTAAACGGATGTGTATGACCCCCCTTGGTTCAGGGTAAAAGCAGCCCCTGTTTGGACCGACCAGAAACTCAGTGGAGACTGTGGTCAAGCCTGTAGGGCCATTTTGGTACCCTAAGTGGGGTTGCTGACAGGGCAATGTCACTCATTGTTAAACCCTGAGAGTCACAGTTATCACTGACAATAATAAAATTCTGCATTCTTAAAAGTGTAATAGTCAGAAATAAATCATAAGAGCACACTCCGATCTTTTCAGACAGAATGCAGAATAACAGCATTTAAACCACTGACAGGTAAAGTGAATAAAATTGAATGTCCCATCACAATGGCACCTGTCCAGGGACAGGATATATGAGGTAGCAAGTGAACAGTCTCTTCTTGGAGTCAGGAAGCAGGAAAACATGGGCATCAGAATGTGACTGCCTTTGCTTATGTTAATATGTTCCCAGTGCCATTGGTCAGTAACTACCGATAAATTGACAATAAACTGACAATAACCATAATAATTAAAAGATAACATATTGATATTATATTCATAATACACCCACCACAGTACTGTAATACATACTATAGTACTGTAATACCCACTACAATACTGTAATACCCACTATAATACTGCAATACTCACTACAATACTGTAATACCCACTACAGTACTGTAATACTCACTACAATACTGTAATACCCACTACAATACTGCAATACCCACTACAGTACTGTAAAACCCACTATAATACTGTAATACCCACTACAATACTGTAACACCCACTACAGTACTCTAGAAACCACTACAATACTGTAATACCCACTACAATACTGTAATACCCACTACAGTGCTGTAATACCCACTACAGTACTGTAATACCCACTATAATACTGTAATACCCACTATAAAACTTTAACACCCACTACAGTACTGTAAAACCCACTACAATACTGTAATATCCACCAAAGTACTGTAATACCTACTATAGTACTGTAATACCCACTACAGTACTGTAATACCCACTACAATACTGTAATACCCACCACAATACTGTAATACCTACTACAGTACTGTAATACCACAGTACTGTAATACCCACCACAGTACTGTAATACCCACTACAGTACTGTAATACCACATTACTGTAATACCCACTACAGTACTGTAATACCCACTACAGTACTGTAATACCACATTACTGTAATACCCACTACAATACTGTAATACCCACTACAATACTGTACCACTAACTGTGAGGATAATATTCCATCATAGGTAATGGTATTGCTTTTAATGTAGTTTGTTTGCACTAAAACAGTGAAAAAACACAATAAATACAAAGTTACGTTGTTAAAGCTTCTCACTCTTTTGTTCCTTCAAGAGTTTGAACACTGGAAAGTTCATTTTTTAACATGTCAAACACACATGGGGCAGCGCTACACATTATCATTAATTATCATTATTAATTATTTTGGTCATTTTCTCATGCACAGAAAACCTGATGCCATGACAGCCCTTGTACCTATCAAAACTGTTGAATTATTGAATCTGCATGGGTGCCCATTGATCCCACAGAGTAGTTATGTAGCACATATAGCTGAAAAAGGAAATGCTGGCTAAGGCAGAAATGCAACAGAATACAAAGTGTATCACAGCTTGTTGAATAAGGGTCTGCATGGCTGCAGACTGGTTAGAGCTCCTTTGCTGACCCTTGTTCATTGCCAAATGGCCTGTAAAAGGCGCAAGAGCATAAGAGCTAGACCAATGAGCAATGGACTAAGGTGGCTTAGTCTGATGAATCACGTTTTCTTTTACATTTACTACTACTGCAAAACCTGAATCTTGGCAATCATGTTGGTTGATACATTTCTACAGACCAATTACTTCCCTTCACGTCAATGGTATTTACTTATGGTAGTATGCTTTCAGTAGGATAATGCACCTTGCCACACTGCAAAATAAAGAAGTGGCTTGACGAACATTTCCCCAGGTCTCAATCTAATCAAGCATCTGTGGGATGTGCTGGACAAACTAGTCCAATCCATGGAGGCATCACCTTGAGGCTTAAAGGACTTAAAGGCTCTGTTGCTAATATCTTGCTGCAGTATACCCAGTACACCAGGAAATTCTTTAGGTAACTATTGAATTATTTGCATGTGTTAATAGCACTAAACTGATACAACGAAGGGCAATCGTACGGCCGTGTCTACACGAGCATTAAAATCTTGGATAAATGAAAGCACTCTGAGCAATTTTGTAGCAGCACTTCTTTGATTTCAGTATAATGTTCAGTCGTTCGTTTGCCTCTGTTGAATGCCAACCTGCAGCACAGACTGTAATGCTGTGTTTTGACACATGGGAGCAGTGGTCCAGAAGTCCAGGGCATTTCTGTAACCTGTGGGATTTGAGGTTTATTCATTATTGAGTTTACGAACTGGACTGCACGGTAGATTAACAGCATGTAAACGCAATGCAGGCATTTACTTTGCACTCATCCAGATTTTTGCAGAAACTGATGCCAAAAAAAAGCCTGTGGAAGGTCAGATTTGCTCCAATGTGCAGAAACATTGTGGGCGTTCAACTGACACCACAAATGTCAGAAAAACACTTGATTGAGACGTCTGTGGGCAAGGCTTAACTATTAGCCACTACAGGATTATTAGTTCTGTGCTGTCCAATCTTACTGCCACCAAACACAAAACAATCAAATGGTCATAAATTGTTGTTCCACTGACAGACAAGAGGCAAAAAGTACATGTCTGTCACTCTGTGACATCACTCATCTTAACAAGCTATGACTGCTGATGGGGTCTCATGCCAGAGGTGCCCATCTGCCAATGCAGATGCACCATGGGTATTAGCTTCTAACTGGAACTTCAAATAGTGTATGAAATTGCGAGAGAATTGCCATTTGTGACTAATATTGCAAAAATTTGAAACACACCCTTTGTCTTAATCAGAACTCCTCATTAGCCATTCAAGCTGAGCTCAAATTCCCCTTCAAATGCAATTAAGTGTGAGCCTTAAAGGATAAACTGAGCTTGTTAATAAGTATGAAAGAATGAAAAACAGCCTTTTCCTTTATTGCTCTAGTGATGATATTGAATCTAATAAGAAATAGCCTGTGAGATCAGTACTCAGGGGTGCGTGCGTGCGTGCGTGCGTGCGTGCGTGCGTGCGTGCGTGCGTGCGTGCGTGTGCAACATGTACCTGCCACCTTTTCACTAATGCTTTATTTTCTTATTATTCTTCCTCTTTGTGTGGGACCTCTAAACATCTAGAAATGACTAAAGATCAGGCTATTGTATGGTTGACTGGCAACAGCTGTCAAACAGCTAACAAAGTTCAAAACCTTTATATTAATTATGGTTGGACGCAGTTGATGAGAGCTAACAATTGACAACCATAGAAAGCTAAATAAATAATAACACTGCGTTAATCTAAGACAGCGGACTCTGGCTAGATTCACAATGCTTTATGAGTCTACACAAATTGATTATAGAAGGGTGGTGTGTAGTGTTAGTTATTCTTTATAGTTACTATTAGTTCTTTTAAAGTAATTGAGGTATGTTTACAAATAACTGCATATAAGAGTAATTAGTAATGTTCTTACACTCAACAAAAATATAAACGCAACACCTTTGTTTCTGCTCCGATTTTTCATGAGATGGACTTAAAGATCTAAA
>JBBIGC010000007.1:17941966-17957097 GCA_037576955.1 Lepidarchus adonis | reverse complement strand
TAGATCTTTAAGTCCATCTCATGAAAAATCGGAGCAGAAACAAAGGTGTTGCGTTTATATTTTTGTTGAGTGTATGTGTCAATAGAAATGTCTCAGCTGGGGAGGGAATATCAGGAGGGAATGAGAATTAACTTTATCAGAATCAATTTTATTGGCCAAATACAGTTGCTGATTTCTTTTTTATATTTTATTTATATTTGTCACACTTATGTTTCAGATTATCAAACAAATGTTATTAGACAAAGATAAACACAAAATACAGCTTTTAAATGATATAATAACATTTTAAAAGGAAAGGATTAAAAAGAGATTTCTAAGGCTTTAGGACAATATCCACAAACGGGATAAAAAATAATGGTAAACCTTCCTCGGCGTGGCCGGCCGCCCGTGTTTATGCAAGAGCTCATCCAGGAACTCATTCAGGAGATCACAAAAGAAAAGAAGATTTGCACATGTACAGACAGTTATATACAATACAATGTACATTATAGAATATTCAATGCATTTTACTATACATTTTAACAAAAATTAATAATTATCCACTATATACCAGACAATATATGGTACCCAATAGATAACATACCGCTGTGGAAGTAGGAGAAGAGGGAGGGGCACAGGGGCACACCTTGCTGATGCACCATTGCACGATTGGCTAATATGTTCCCATGTACACTATACACTACCTTACAACTACTACAGGTGACAGGTGTGTTGATCAAACATGCATTGGTCAACCATTTAAATGCATAAAATCCGTTCAGTGTCTCTAGAGTCAGAAACTGACTAATGAATCAGGTAGAGGATGGCTGACAATACTCTGTAATTATACACCTACAGTGGTGTGAAAAAGTGTTTGCCCCTTCCTGATTTTATTGTGTTTCATGTTTGTCATGCTGACATTTTTCAGATCATCAGACAAATTTAAATATTAGTCAAAGCCAACACAAGTAAACACAAAATGTGACTTTAAGTGAAGGATTTTATTATTGAAGGAGAAAAATATACCTATATGGCCCTGTATGAAAAAGTGAATGCTTCCTGTTAAAACATAACTTAACAGTGGTTCATCACACCTGAGTTCAATATCTCTAGCCACACCCAGGTCTGATTACTGCCACCCTGTTCTCAGTCAAGAAATTACTTAAATAAGACCTGTCTCACAAAGGGAAGTAGACGAAAGGTTCTTCAAAAGCCAGACATCATGTCGAGATCCAAAGAAATTCAGGACCAAATGAGAAAGAAAGTAATTGACATCTATAACTGGCCCAACCAGTTATTAGGTTTAGGGAGCAATCGCTTTGTCACACAGGGCCATGTAGGTTTGATTTTTTTCCTCCCTTAATAATAAAATCCTTATTTTGTGTTTACTTGTGTTGTCTTTGACTAATATTTAAATTTGTTTGATGTTTTGAAACATTTAAATTTAAACTGAATATTCACAAAAGAGCTACATTAGCATTATGTAATTATTATGTAAAATGATATAGAATTAGTCATATTCCACATTTCTACAAAAGCAAACATCTCTATTTTACATACTATAATTATACTCAGTTGGAGCTTTAATTTTGTTGCTACAAAAGACTTGATTGTTCAAATTTGAAATAAACAGTAAAGAACATGTACAGTAAAAATGTATCATGTTCAAATGGTTTGCCTGAGCCCAAGAGGGTGCAGAGAAATCAGGATGAAAACGACACTGGAAACAAAGGCTCCAGTCGTGCCTTAGGCCACAGATGAAAAAGTGTCAATTATATATGATGTCAGGCTCACTTAACAGGAGAAACGAGTATGTGCTATCACGGGGATGGTGTAGACAGCATGTCGTGCGACTGCATTTAGTCAACACCGCCTCAGGCGGTCACTCTATGCTACTGTCTGCAACTGGACTTAACTGGACTTGACAGGCAATGACCACTGAGTTGCATCTGCCAACCATAACAGGTGCACAACATTGCCATAGTTACCTGTCAAATATTTTGGTAATAAAAAATATGAGAAATTCTCCTTTTTTTCTAAATAAATGGCCATTTGTTATTTAGTGGGTTTGCAATAAAACTTAATTAAATATTACATTTTAAATATAACATAAATTTGTTTGGATTTTCTTTGTAAAAAACAACAAAGGAACAATTGACAAAAGCTCTACTGGGAATCATAATACCCCAGACAGTTCATCACCTTGTTGTGATGATAGCACGTATCAGTAATCCGTTCAGGTGTTTATAGCACATTTGGAGCAAATGGATTTTCTATATGTACTTGTTTTACTTTAAGAAAATATAAAAAACAAATAAAAAGTCAAAAGGAAAATTAAACATAATTTAGAAAATAAAGAAGCTAACCCATATCCAAACTTTTGACCGACATTGTGTTTCTTGCCACAAAAGAAGCCAGTTTGCTTTTAGTGCTTTAGTGACTTTTCGACAAAAATCTGCTTGTGAACCCACAAACACATGGCAGTTGAGGCCTTCGGAGCATGTACAAGCAATTAATCCCCTCGCTTGTTTACTGGGTTCACGCTCGAGTCTTTGTTAATTTGTCGAAGCCGCCAAACTCCAGCTCCAAGGACGTGTTTGGTGCTTCTTGGACGGGGGCCATTTTCATTACCGCCGCATGAATAAAGTGGGCATATTTAGCAACAGACTCCTTGCTTTGAATTTGTGCCTCAACCCCCTCCCCTTCATCCCTCCCTCGAATCCAGATGTCAGAAGAAAAGAAATGTCTGCTCCCAATGCAGGTCTTCCCTCTCTGTCCCGGAAAACCTGAGAGGAAAGAAAGGGCCCCACTGAGAGCGAGCATGGATCATGGTAATTGCCAGCAGTACCTTGGGGCTGGAGCGATGAGCTCATTATTTTCCCCAAAAACCCTCAAGTCTCGCAAAACAACAGCAGGCCCACTGCAGCTCTCTGAGGAAGCTGGGTGTGCATGTGCGTTGTGTGTGTGTGTTCTTTCCTACACCCACCTTCTCCTAAAGTGTTGGGGAGTTCTTTTTGGTTTCCATGATAACAAACAAATCAAATATAGCTCCAGCCCATTTTAAAGCAGTTCTTTCTCTCGAACAAATCGGACCTAGTTTAAGGTACACCTCTTGGTGAGCCATGGCGGTAATTTTTTTTTTTCTTTTTTTCCTTCTCAGATGAGTAATGTATTCCCAACTTCAGGACAAATCCTGCACTTTAATAGTGATATCACATTTTTTTCTTCATTTTGTAATGTGTCATACATGTTCCTGCTCAGACTCACATTATTCAATTTGTTTTGTTTATTTTTAAACATGTATACTGTCTTTAACAGTGTTGCTTTGAAATACAGTATTCCAAAAAAAGTAAGCACTCATACACAAATCTCTATATGGAAACTAAATAAACACTATTATTAAAGATATTATTATTATATTAAATGTGTCATATTTACTGTTACTCTTCAGTACAGAAATTGAGTCACATCAATAAGTATGTTATATATATATGCTTTACATTCACAAATAACACTTCTATAGTAAACATTATTATTTTGGCAATAGAGCACTCAAGGCTATGCATTATCACAAATGACATCAGCCAAAGGTGAGTGCCATTAATGATATCAAGTGTACTGATGCTTTTTCAACAGTTTTACAACAAAAAGAAAAACATGTAACTCAAAAAGCCCACAAAGCAGAGTATAACATTTGGGGTAAGAGGGGAAACTGCACTTGGTGCACAGGGCCCCATTCACATATTGAAATGCTGAGGTTGTACATTTATGATACAACCTGCTGTATATTTATCTACCTGTAAAATCACTGAAAGTGTTCTTATATATGTATATATGAATATATGTTATTTCCTTATCCTAGCTAGTGGCACATTATAAAGCTAAATATAATGCATCATTATTGCAATTCAAAGGGGTAGTCTAAGGTAAACGTTTAGCTTAATGTTTAATGGTAGTGGGAGGAGGGGCTTGAGAGCAGTAACTTTAGAGGATATTACAAGAAAACTAAAAAATGGCGACCTGAGGGCCCATTAAACTGTTATTGCATTGCTGCTCAAACGATCCTAAATACAACACTGCATGATACTCTTCAAATTAAGTTTTTCAGTTGTTGGCTTAAAATCAGATTTTGTCCACACCAGTCTGAGCATTTCAGAGCCAATTTAATTTGTCAATTTGTCTTCTCTTCATTTCTTGCATAATCCAATTTCTAGTATGCCCCCAAAAGTTTACAAATAATATTTTCTGCCAATGAGATTCATTGAGAGTATTTCATAATTGTATGTAATGAAAAGCATGATTATGTCTTCTTATTGATCAAACATATTGGAGTAGACATCTGTCATTCAGAGCTGCTGATGAGCATTTTTACATGTATTTTTGTATATTTAGTTTACAATGATGTTAATCCATTGTTACATAATAAATCACATCAGCATTCTGTGGCTTGAATTTTTATCCATTTCAAATCATTCTTTTGTCAGTTAAGTCACCAAGAAGTAAATGAGCATGCCAAACACATGCCCACTTTGGCATCAGCATTCATTAGCGAAAGGGGTCTAAACTACTGTCCTGTAGCACTTCCTTTTAATAGCCCATGTGTCCTGGACAATAGGAGAGAAATAGCACAGTGAATTCTCCAGCTGCCTTCAACTGGCAGAGTGAGACAACAAGCTGACAGTGAGCCTGTGGTGGAGTAATTATACCAGTTGACAGCATGGCTAAACTGCTAGGGGATACAGGGTAGTGTCCAGTGCAGATTGGTCAGTAGGCATGGAGGGCCACAGATGGCTTATTCGCTACTCGCTCTGCCCATTCCCCCATCGTTTTCCTTGGGGCTTTGGGCACAAACAGTCATGAACGGCATTAAGGTGGCACAGTATCCCAGTAAAACTCTAGAGAACTTGGATAATCCATTAATGGCAACAAGATAGCAGTCAGTGTGGGATTTGCTACATGTATCCAGCTCTAGCTGCTAGAAATTGATAGAAGAGACAACATACACATACAAGCATTTTATAGCTTTAGGTTTTATTGACACTCTTAGTATTGAAAAGGACGAAAAGGTCTTCTGTTTATTAGCTTGGTCTTCATCTAACAGCTGACAACATGAGTCCACAAGTCAGAACTAAGAAGTCTCTGAAAAGATGCTACATGCATGGTCTCAAATTTATTAATAAGTTTTTCACCTTATTAAAGCTTTTTTAAATAAATTTTTCCCCAAACAAAGTGAAGGTAAAGCAAGTATGTACTTCCTATGAGTCATGTGAAGGCAGCCACCGCATCCTCTCAAATTGCTGCCAAAGTACCATCACTGGACAGCTCAACATGCTTGAAAGAGAACATTATCTGCCAAATCTGTTGCATCAGTTAACTGATGTCTGTGGCCAGCATTGCACTGGGAGGGAGGGCCATCCTAACCACCCTGAAAGAACAAAGTGAGAACAATTGTGCTCCAGTGAATTAACAAACACGGATTGCTGTGGCATAAGGGATTGAAGGGATTGAACACAATTAAATTGGTGTCTGAGATGGATAATACAGAAAAGTCTGCATGGCTAAAAAGAGCAGTAGTCATATTGAAACTAACTTTTTGTTCATACATTTTCTATAGTCACAGATTCACATTGTCAAACAAACACATAAGCAAGCCTGAGTTTACTTCAAAACTCAACAAGGTTTGATGGTGAGGTACTCAGGTACTGCTTTCTCAGAGCTTAAGCCAACAAATTAAGAATGAAAGTTCATACACCAAACAAGTCTTAGTTGATCAACTTCTAAAACTGATCTTTACCAAGCTATTTCTAATTAGGTTCCCACACCCAACCATAGCCTGCTCCAGAACTCTCACTGCTCTAACTTTTCTTAACTTTCTCTTTCTCCCATTCTCATCTCTCTCTCTTTCTCTAAACTCAGGATCCATAGCATTCCCCAGGCAGGTGCCACTTTCATTAGGAAACATTTCATCTGATGCCTCCATCCAATCATGTCTTCCTTTTATCCACCAGCCATTCCGCTTCTACATCTGACCAGATGACGGCCAGTCACTGTCCCCAATGAGCTCTTTTAAGAGAGCCTGCCTACCTTGGTCACCTCTCTCTTAATTACAGCCAGGCTTCTGATCTCTTTCCCTTTTGCTTATGTGGAAAAAAAAGAAGATAATTACTATGAGGCTCCATCACATGGCTTGAAGATCACATGTGGCACAAATCTGCTGGATTTTTCATGCTGTAATTACAATGTATAAACATTTCATATCATAACCAGTATCCTGAGGCTCACACACACTGAGGCCTCTGCCATCTAAAACTTGCAAGTATCACTAGTGCTTTCATTAGTGAAATATATGCTCTTTGTTTGATCTTGTCCTAAAGATAAAGGACAGGTTTGGTCAAAATTGTAATAGATATTTAAATGTGAAATTTTCAGTGTTGCCTATGGAAAATGTTTTACTCCCGAAAGTGATTTAAGGATCTGAAAATTTCCAGTGTGGGGGAGTGCTGACATCACAGCAAGAATAAAATGTGTGTGGTTTGGCATTATTCCTAATGAACGACTTGTCATTTTTGTGAGGCTCAAAGAAGATCAGGACACAATTGCAGGTAAACAAGTTTTACTTCAGGCATAGACACATCCAAAAAACAAACATAGTCCAGGTCAAACAGGGGCAAAACAGTGTGGCAGAGGAAAAACAGATACAAACAGGTTGAGATTACAAAACCGAGCATACAAAAATAAAGCAGGCGTAATCCCAAATCGAGGTCAGAACTGTAATGCAAAAATCAGAATTAACACTTAGAAACAAGGCAAACTGCTCACGAGATTTCGCATCGAGCACTTGTGATCGTGTCCCCTTTAAAGTCCTGTTGATTGCCCATGAATGTTTTTACCTGGGAAGGAGGTGTGTCCAAAGGTCAGAGTCAGTATTCGCAGATGCAGACAGGCTCTCCCTTGTGCTTCTGACCTGCACTGGAAGTCATCAGTCAGTTCAGGATCCAGCTCGTCGGCAGCCGGTACCCAGCATTGTTCCTACAGACCATACCCATCTAAGTCTATCAAGTACTGCAATCCACTCCTCCTCCTATGAATGTTCAGGACCTCATGTATCACATAAACAGGTACATCTTCCATTCTCATTGCCGGGGGAGGAGTGTTGCCACGCATAGCTTCAGCCAAAGACCATCTATAACAGGCTTTAAAAGAAACACATGAAACACAGGCAAAACACAATAAAAAGTAGGCAATAACAATTTGTAACTGACATCATTGATCTGTTTGATGACCTTGAACAGACCAATGTACTTAAGCCTGAGCTCCCTAGTTCCCTAGAAAATGTGTATTAGCACTCCTGAGTTTGTCAGCCTGCTCTTTTTGTCTCTGAATGGCCTTCTGTAATTGAGCATGTGTATCGTCCCAGACCTGTTCAGCCGAGCGGAACCACTCATTAATTGCTGGTGCATTGGTCACCTAAGGATCCCAGGGGAGTAGTGGGGGTTAATAGCATAGCATACATTGAAAAGGAGTCAGTTTAGTGGATGAATATTTTAGGAATTTTGAGCATGCACAGCCCATGGAATAAACATTGCCCACTCAGATTGATGTTCCTGTCAATAACTTCTGAGGAACCTTCCTAGATTCTGGTTAACCCTCTCTGCTTGACCATTAGACTGAGGAAGATAACCCAACCTTAGGCTAACGCTCACTCCTAATTTTTCCATAAATGCACTCCAAACCAGGGATGTAAATTGGGGCCCATGATATGAAACAATATCCTCAAAAAGTCAAAAATATCTAAAAACATGTTGAAATAAGGCCTCAACCAATTGTAATGTTGTGTGGAGTTCTTTCATGGGTAGAAATCTACATGCCTTTTAAAACCTTTTCACAACCACCAATATGCATGCATTTCTATCTGTCTGCAGATCAGTCACAAAATCTACAGCCCCATGTGTCCAATGTTTGTTAGGAATGGGGAGAGGAAGGAGTTTTAGAGGTGGCACACACTGAACAAGAAAGCATGTACTCTCTAACCCTACTAGGCACATACATCTTGTTTTCAGACATTTTGCAGGCCTCCATTCCTCCTGCCACGGTTATCTCCTCCTCTTTTGCCCACCTGATAGGTTTCAGAAAACACTGGTCAGTAAGAATGTTCTCAGGTTCCATCTTCCCCTTTGCACCTCCATATAATCTTGACAAAGCATCAGGTCTCAGATTTGTGGATCCTGGCCTATATAATATGGAAAATGGGAACATGGAAAAAAATAATAATAATAAATAATAAATAAAATAAAAATAATAATAATAATAATAATAATAATAATAATAATAATAATAATAATAATAATTTTAAAAACCACCCAGCCTGGACACAAGGTGCAATTCCACTGCTGCTAGTGCCTTACTATTTATTATATTTATGTTATTTTATTTTATTGTATTTATAAAAAGTTCTAGTTTTCTATTACCTCACCCTGATTATACTTTACCCTTGTATTTCTATCATACTTATTTTAGCTGCTTTACTGCTTTCCCCACTGTATGTTATTTTATGTCTGTATTGTCTCCATGTGCAGTCGCTGCATAATGATAAAGTTTTCCTGATTCTGATTCTGAATCTGATTTTGATCTGTGAGAACCAAACATGGAATCTGAGCCTCTTCAAGCCAGTGCTGGAATTCTTCAAGAGCAAGCTTAATAGTCAACAATACCATTTTGCCAACCTTATAGTTCTACTCAGCTAGACTCAACTTTCTGGAAAAAAATGTGTACGGGAACAGTTTCTCAGGATCTCTGTGGCTTTGGGAGAGAAAAGCTCCCACTCTTCTCAGAGGCATCCACTTCTACTATAAATTGTCTTGTTGGGTTTGGATGCTTCAGAATGGGAGCCAAACTGCAGTTGCCCAGTCCAAAGCCTTACCAGTTAATAGAGACATTACGATTGCAATTTTCTTGAAATCCTAATTCTTGGCTCTCTAAATACAAGAAGCACTGCATTAGAAAACTTTTACAATGTTCAGGAATACATCATATTTTTCATGTTTCACTAGGCACTTCTTCCAACTGAACTCTAGGGAGCATGGGCTGGGATTAGGACACTGCAGCGAGGGGTGCTTCTCCTTGCAGGGGTGGAGCTATAGTAGGAGCAGATTTGCTGAGACTCAGAGACTGAATGGCTTTGGTTTGTTCCACCATGTTTGTGCGCAGCTGTTGAATCTCATGATGATGATCCCCTAGTAGTCTGTGAGACTGAAGGAAGATCAGGACACAACTCCAGGTAAATTAGCTTTACTTGAGGCATAGACACATTGGAAAACACAGTCCAATTCAAGCAGGCGCAAAACAGTGTGGCAGAAGAAATACAAATACAGAAATGAATAAAAAGGCGTTACAAACCGAGTATACAAAGACAAACAAAATCAAGGTCAGAACCGTAAGGCAAAAATCAGAATTAACGCTTAGAAACTTTGAAACTTTGCATCATGTCCCTTTTAAAGTCCTGTTGATTGTCGATGATTGTTTTTACCTAAAAGGGAGGTGTATCGGGAGGTTGGAGTCAGTAGTTCAGAAATGCAGACCAGCTCCCCCTTGTGTCATGACACAAGCCACCTTCAGAGTTTTTTTAGTCTGAACAGATTTCTTTTTTTCATTATCACAAAGTAAGAAAAAATGTTTATTTAGTGATAACATGTGGAAACACTATGTGCCCCCAGACTTCGGACAGGCAGTGTGTGATTTAGAGTTTATGAGTAAAGTGATAAATGTGTGTGGTCTGAGGAGCTTCCAGCCTCCTCTGCGGTTCATGTTGTTAAAGACATCCTCCCACACCATTACCTAAGCTATGAAACTTTCCTATTGTACTCATGCTACTCCTAACACACCTCTGCCAAATGTAGAACAGGCCAGAGAGGGAACAGTACTGTGCTTTACCACTGTTCTTGTTCTCCTCATAGAAATGAGAGGCAGAATGATTTTAAAAGTCTACTTTAAACCAATAGTAGACAATTACATATAAATGTAAACAGGAGTGGACACCGAACTGACCAGACACACTGGAGGGCTGATCCAAATAACCCCCTTTAGTTTATTATACAAGGAAAGCTAACTGGTGCATAAGGGGAAAAAAGCTAGAGTGAGGGGGAGCGAACACGCAAGAGAGTCAGAGAGAGAGATATTTATATATAGAGAGAGAGGGGTCTGCAGCTCTGGAATAACGGGGTGGCTACGGCCGAAGGATCCAATCCCGGCCTGTGTTGGCGAGAGCGTGGTCAGACGCCTGAGTCGGGGTCAGAGCTGGTTGAGGCGGGGGTAGACCGGAGTCTGTGGGTCCCAGGTTTCGCCACACAAGCAGGTTAGCTTGAATTTGGGGTTAGAGGCTTGTCTGCAGTTCAAATAATGGCAGCATTGATGGAAGCGAGTAGCTGTCAGTGTGTTCGCCCTTTATACCCCACCCAGGCCGGCTTAATGTGGACTGAGTGTCTGGTTAAGGGGGCGTGCCAGCAAGCCACGTGCTGCCCCGGTCGTGAGGCCATGTGGCTGAGACAGTGGAACACAGATGCTTCCACGTTGCTGAACTGGCGGTGCCGTGCCAGTGACGGGAGAGGCAGGGCCGGGCCAAGTCTGACATAACTCAAAATAAGAATAGCAGTCATACTGAAGCCAAATTTTGGCCATACTTTACTGATTTTGTAGATTTCACACAGTGCCCAAAAACATAAGCAAGTCTATTTGACATAAGGTTCCCAATTCCTGTCCTGGTGACTCGCATGTTTATGTTTTCATACTTATCATACCTGACACAGCCCATAAGGAGCTTGTTAATTTATTGATAAGCTAAATCAGTGAGATGAGACAACGCATGGACATGTATATAGTGTGGAGTTGCCAAGACTGAGATTGGGAACCCATGAAAAAGGGTCAAACAAGGTTTGAGGGAAAATGTCATGGTTTTTCATCAGATTCTACCACCTTTTGTGCTTTACCAGTTTGCAGTCTGCGTACTATGTTTATACAGCGCCCTCCATGATGTTTGGGACAAAAACATATTTTTTCATTGATTTACCCCTCTGCTCCTCATTGTAAATCTTTAAATAAAATTGTGTAGTATTTACACATTCCAGACTTGAATTTTAATGTGTATATTTTATATACAAAGTCCCACTTATTTCAGGACACTATGTTTGGTACAATTGTCTTCACAAGTGTTTATGATTACTCAGGTGTGTATCATTGCTTCATTAGTTCAGAGATAAGAAACCTAGGCAAGCCTCTACCATTTGAAGACTGTAGTTGCCATTGTTTAATAAAGGCTGGGCAAATTAAAGTCAATTAAGATATTAAGAGTCTAAAAAAGCAACAAAAAAATCCACTGTCTGGAATATTATTAAGAAAATGAATGCCCTGGTGAGCTCTGTAATCACAAAGAGACTGGTAAGCCAAGGAAGACCTCCACTGCTGGTGAGAAAAGAATACTCACTATGGTAAAAATAAATCCACAAACTCGTGTCCACCAGATCAGAAACATTCTTCAGGAGGCAGGTGTGTGTCAGAGAATATTATCCACAGAAGACTTCATGAACAGAAATACAGAGGCTACTTTGAAATGTTTGCTAATTGCAGTGTTCTTTCAGTGTTCACTTTTGGGTGATACAATGGCCCCTAACTCACGTCTACATCCATACACCTCCTGTGTGACACTTTTTTTTTTGGTTTAGGCAGAGTGTAAATTTTTAGCCAAATTTGCTTTTCTTTCACCCTACCTATAGCTAACAGCTACACCATTAAAACCAACATGTAAATTAAATTGCATTGAATATCTTGTTGTCTTGTTACAAATGCACCTGTCAAAGAGTGGGATGTATTTAACAGCAAGTGAACAGTACGGATTTGATGTGTTGGAAGCAGAAAAATGAGTGAGCACAAAGATATGAGTCACTCTGACAAGTGTGGAGTTTTTAAAATTTAAGATTCAATATGTTTATTCATCACTTGCCAGGTATGCAAAAGTTTGTCCCTACCAAAAGTATTTCAAAGAAGGACAACTGGTAAACCATGGGTACCATAGCCTCACTGACCACACCACAGTTAGAGCAGCAAAGGAGGACCTACTGTATACAGTATAGGTCAAGTGGGTTTAATGTTATGGCTGATCCATGTATATATTGGCCATACAGTATTGCTAAATAAACAAACTCTAGGCATAAACATATCTTGGCTGATTAGGTAGTCTTGGGGTCAGGAGAAAATTGTGACTTCTCTCTGAAACATCTATTCTGGTGCAGCTCATGGAAACATGAGCTCATGTTGCCAGTTTTTGTGCAGTTTAGTGCAAAAAGTCAACAAAACACAATTGTGAATAATCCATGTTCCCACTGAGTGATGTTATGTGATTATCATTGCATCCACTATCGTAGCTGTGGCAGTGTGTAATCAAAGGTAAAGAGGGCACATGATGCATGCAGCATCCCCCCCCCGTACCTGTCAGCTGCCACATATCAGGATTTCTGTCTGCAGTAATTTTACAGAGGTCTTGTGGGTCCAAAGCTTCTGAATGACTCGCTCAACATCTGAGAGTTATGCATAGTACGACATCTTGTAGCGGCTGGTGTGTCCTCCCTGAATAAGGCCGATTGGAACCTAGCAGCACTTAGCCGTCACTCTTCATAAACTCATTCAACCAGGCTACCTGTGGGGAACAACTTAATGTCATTTGGCTTAAAATTAACAAATAATTATTGAAATGTTGAAAAATTGCTTTATCAAATTGTTTGCAATACAACATTATTGTAGCACAAATGCCTTTTCAAATATATTTGTGCTTTATAAAAAAAAACATGTTTTCATTACTCATTTTATTTTCAAAATTTTAACTATTAAGCAGGTTAACAGGAACTTGGTTACTGTTTGAAGAGAAATCTCAGAGATGTCAGAGATGGGAGCTGGTTTGTAACTCCCTGCAATCTGGAGAGCTTAAACAGTCACTAGTTTCACAGTTTAAATATATGTCCAATGTGCGGCTGTATGATTCAATGATAGTAGCATAACACTAAATCAGACGCATCCGTTTCTACATTTCCTGAGGGCTTACTAGCTGTTGAAGCTAATTGCTGATGTTTTAGAAATAAAATTAAACATATGCATACAATTCCCTCTTTATATTTTTGATGTATGCATTTAAACATAAAGTACAGTATGCCTTAAACATAAGATCACTGTTTTCTCTATACTGTTCCTCTGGATCCATTGCCCTGCACAGTTTCTACTATCCCTGCCCCAGCACACGAGCTATTCATAAGCCATAAAAAGGGAAACGTTGAAAAAGCAGAGTTTGGATTCTCAAGGAACAGCTTAAAGCTGTTTCTGAGATCAAAATAAGATTATGAAAAATACACAATCAGTGGGGTTTGTTCAAACTTTCAACTGTATAAAGAACAGAATGACTGGGCCCTGGCTACAGTGTTGACTATAAAACATTCGTGTCCAAACAGCCTATATTTATGCAGCTGCTCCTCTGCTCGGCACACTGGAAAACGATATAGATGTGGAAAACCCCCTGCCCTCCGGATGGATTCGAATATTCCCAGATTTTCAGCTGTGTGGGGGAAGGCCATGGGAAAACAGAGAGCGGCAGAGAGAGAAAAGAAGGAGGGGATATAAAGCTGTGGGAAATTTTGAGTAGTCTCTTCTGGAAGTGGCTCAGGCTGTAAATAAAATCAAACGCAGGGAGGAAAGCCTGGTTAGTATCAGGAAGATCAGTAAAATCCAAAGCCCAGATATTCTCTCCTCCCGCGCCAACACAGCAAGGTGATGCTGATTGGAGCGATACAGAAACAAGGCTTGTACAGACAAAACCTCTTTGGTGGGGATATCCTGCCGTCTAATATTCACACACAAATCATAACAATGATTGTGTCGCCGTTTGTTTGCTGACGGCTCTGAAGTTTCCTTCCCAGGCAGCTTTCCGGATCCTTCCTTCTTCCAGAGCAGCCAGGAGATGTGCCTCAGTGCCAAGCAGCAGGCACGTTTTTTTGGAGGAGAAGCAGAAGAAGAGTGTGTCCATGAAGTGCAGTCACATGACCAGATGGCAGCCAATCAGGAAGCCTGAATTGAGGTTCACTGCAAAGTTTACTGGGTCAGACCAGCTGCATGAGGATGGCAGCCAATGAGCAGAGGGATGGAAAAAAGAAAAAACGATCTGCCGCACAGCTCTAGACAGGCAGCATGTGTCTGCCTGGCCAAGACTAGTGGTGCGGGCGGCGGTGGGGTGGTAAACGGGGGAGATAGAAAGGAAGGAGATGAAAAGGGATACAGCAAAGATATAATCTGATAAAAGCTCACATTTGTGTCTATTCAATTTTTACAGTTTTTAAAGTTTCTGAAGCTTTGTGCATGTTTGGTGTTTCAGATGGTGACAACTAATGAAAAACAAAAGATAACACTATTTTTACCTTCTTTTTAGCATAGTTCTTAACTTTAGTCCTGAAGGGGATGTGTCCATCACAGTTTGGTGATTTCCCCTTCAAACACACCTGGTTTGACTCACATATTTAACTACCAGGTTTGAAAAATCGTCCCTACAGCACCAGAGCTGGGGATAATCTTCTTAATGGTTGGAAATTGTCTGACCTGCTGAAGGTATTAAAGCATTTCTTGCTACTACAACATATTAAGTAAATTGTTCTCTATCCAGGGCCTTGCAATGTCTTATTTAGACAAAGAAGAGATTTTACCTGATGATTTGCCCTCTGACACATTTCCACTTTTTTTTTTTGCTTTATATCCCTCTACTTAGGAAAATAAGAGTAACCTTAAATATAAAAGGCCTGCAAATTCTATTCAAGTCGGTTTTGCAGGGTCGAGTGTCCAGCATAGTTTGGTAGTTCCCCTCCTAAACAGTTCTCACTAAACCAGCAATTAAGAACTGAGAATCTTAAAGGGCTATCTGTACACCCCTTAGACCTTAGCATGTATTATATACTAAATTGTCTGTTGTTATTTTTGTTATATATTTGGGGGAAAATGTGAATTCCTTTTTTTCCCAGTAACTGAATATATTGGGCTATGTTTTTACTTGTTAAGTCTTTGTATTCAACATTAAAATAAAAATAAAGGTAAAACTTTCATTTTGTGATAATGTGAATAATATATATATA
>JBBIGC010000007.1:17931426-17941866 GCA_037576955.1 Lepidarchus adonis | reverse complement strand
TTATTTTTATTTTTTTTTTTTTTAATCATGCAAACCCCCAGAAAGGTTGGGACATTTTGTAAAATGCAATAAAAAACTGTAATACTATAACAAATGTATTATTACAGTATACAAATATATATAGGAATTCTACACATAAATAACGCCAAGTTTACTGGGCTTAAGCTCATCTCAGATTAAAGAAAAGAAAATGGAAACATGCTGTGGTCGAATTAGTCCATCTTTCAGCTTGTTTTCAGGAAAAAAAAAAACATATGCTGAGTTCCCTATGATAAATTATACCATCGATGACTGGTGCAAAATCCAAAATCTGTAGTGGTATGGGGTGGATCCATGCTCACGATGTGGGTGACTTGCATAAGTGTGAAGTCTTATTGACGCAGAGGCATATATTTGGATTTTAGAGAGACATATGCTGCCATCAAGGCAACAATTATTCCAGGAAGTCCATGGGTATTTCAGCAGCAGAATGACAGGCCTGCTTCTGTACATGCTGCAGCAGTGTGGCTTACTCAACCCAGAGTGTCTCCTCAACTGACCTGTCAGCAGTCCAGATCTGTCTACTATTGAACATATATGGTGCATTATGACAAGTATCGGACAGCGCCAGCAACAGACTCTGAAAAGCTGAAATCAAATATCAAATTTGAATCTGGAAAAATTCCATTTGCAACACTGCAGTGATTAGTATCATCAATTTTAAATTATTTAAAAGGGAAACCAAAAGGAAAAGTCATGTAAATCAGTGGTAAACATGTCTCTTGTTAGAGTGTATCGCAGGCATCAAAATCTAAACTTGTTTAAATAATCACAAAATACATTGACTTTTATTCAGTCAAAAAAAGACATTTCTTATCCACTTACTCAGTTTGAAAATATAATTCTAAAATATTTCACATTCTTGTTTTTATTGTATTTTAGTGTATTGTACACTAAGCACAAACGCACATATGCACACACGCATACACATACACATATTTACACTGCAATGGGTTGACATACTGTAAGACTGTAGACTGCCCTGCCCTGTAGTCTAAGGTTGGCTGCAGCTTCCCCATGATACATAGTGGATAAACGATTTGGAAAATGGGTGGATGGGTAAATGGGTGGGTGGATGGTATATATTTAAACTACTTGTACAAGAAGAAATAGATTTGGCTATGCAATCTATTTCTTGTAGCACATGCAGCCATTGTGTTCTGATTTGTTTTCTGCACCTACTTTAAAACATTTTTCAGGGCAATTTAAGGAAATCACATGCAGCCACCTACACATGATTCCTCTAGCAATATGTAGAATCCATTTACTTGCAAATTGTCTGGCACAGGTCACCATTATGTATTTACAGTATATTGAAAATGTACAAAAGTCTAAATAAAACATATGCAGTGCAAGCTGACATAGCTCATAATGCATATTTTAACTGTATGGCAACACTTCCTTACAAAGCTTTATGATGGCAATGATTGTAACACTTTTTTTTCATATGAGATGACAGAGTGCCAGCAGCAGAAAGAATAAAAAGCCAGTGAGGAACAACAATTATATTATTCACGTGAGGATTGTGAACAGAGCTGATACCAATTTTCTCAGGAAGCAGCAGTAGAGTGTGAGTTCAGTAGGTGTCAGAGTTCTACCACAGTACACACACACACATACACACACACACACACACACACACACAGTCAACACCGCCTGCCTAATATTGTTCAGCTCCCCTTCATGCAGCCAACACAGCTCTGACTGTGGTGCCCTGAGTGTTCTGACACCTTTCTGTCATAGCCAACACATTTTGTGCTATAGTACCTGTTCTGCATGATGGAACCAAATGGGTTTTGCTCCCTATGCACATCAATGAGCCCCTGGCACCCATGGCCCTGTCACCTATTTGTTGATTGTATTCCTTGGATCACTTTTTTTGTATTATTCACTCTAGACCTGGACACTCCATAACACCTGTGAAACTCTGACCCAGTCATCTAGTTATAATATATGGCCCTTGTAAAATTCACTCATTGCTCTTGCTTCCAACACATTAATATCAAGAACTGACTGTCCACTGGCTGCCTGATATATCTCACTCATTGACAGGTGCCATAGTAACAAGACAAACAGTGTTCAACTTTCAGTGGTTTTAATGTTTTTAATGTTAATGTCTGGAACACAACACAGCGCACACACAGACAAAAACACACCCACACACACTCTTTCACAGTAATGAGGAAGAAAGAGCTGATGGCTTCAGTCATGTGTCTCTACAGGATGCAGACATATAGGCAGTGTGTACAACACAAACCCCAAAACAAAAAATATTCATACTTGTTTGTTCCTTAATGTTCCTTTCGCTTTTTGTTATTTAACCATGTTTTTTAGATGTTCCAACTCAGTTGTTAAGCCATCAACTGCCCATTTTATTCTGCTTCCAACACATCAACTTGAAGAACTGTCTGTTCATTTGCTGGCTAATATATTCCACCCCTTGACAGGTTTCCTTATAAAGAAGTAACAACACAATAACTTATTATTACGTATATTCTGTGTGAAAGTGAGGTGAAGGAGCTATCTTAGGTTCTCAGGGAGAGTTATCAGGGGAAAAGAATTTCTCTGAGATAAGCATTTTGCCTTAAAATGTATTTTTAAAGTATTTAGACAAATCAGAACTGTCTGGGAACAATGTACTCTGGTCAGACACAAAAATAGAACTCTTTGATTAATTCAGTTTGTCATGTTTGGAGAAAGGAGTGTTGCACATAAAATGACAAGAACCAAACTCTCAGTGAAGTATGGGGGTGGGAGAACCATGAAATGGGGTTGCTTCTCTGCAAGCAATATTTAAACCTAAGTGCTGCAAAAAGGCTCAAATCTGTACTGACCCATGACAGATTTGCAGCAAATTCATATGTTATGAATTCATGCTGTGTGAATAGTTTGTTTTATTTATGTTTCTGAATATATACTCTTTGCTCGTATTTCTAATTGCAAAGTTTAAAAAAAATATGTGTGTAAGTGTGAAGTGGCTATATTTGTTGAAAGTATATAAATTACAAACAGAAATGTATGAATTCTAATAATGCTCATGTGGTACTGGCATCATAGTGGGTTCTGGCAGAAATGCATCAAGCACAGCAGTGTTACACACATGTCAGTATCATGGTTGGTTTGACAAAACCAAAACATCATGTCAGCTACGTTGAAAAGCACTTATTATGGGTTAGATGGGCGACTCCGGTCCTGGAGGCCGGTGTCTAGCACAGTTTGGTGATCTCCCTGTCAACTCACCTGTTAATTGCCAAGTTTAGTGAGTGTGTTTGAGGAGGGGAACAACCAAACTGTGCACGACACCGGCCCTCCAGGATCGGAATTGCCCACGTCTGGGTTAGAAAATAACACAAATTGTTCATGGGCAAAGATTAACTATGGTCTCTCACTTTATACCTACAAAGTGTGCCAAAAGTGTGTCTATTAAAATGACCAGTAAATGTTTAGTGATACACTTGCACCAGAACAACACCATTCTATTGGCATGTCACTGTCACTATTGTGCTGAAAGCGTGTACCACACACCAACCCACAATGGTCAGCAATGGTTCTATGGTGAACCCTTTCCTTTACATAATGGGGCCGAATGCAGCTGATAAACTGCACAACAAATAATGGGCTACATTCACTGTTGGGCTATATGAACTGTAAACCTGTGAAATGCACCCACTGACTGTACCTGATTAACAATTCATGAGTGGGAGTATTTCAGGCTACAGGCTAGTGTTCCTACTTTAAGCACATCCCTTATATTTAAAATAAAATATACCATTATATAATGTTTTCACATATTATCAACAGATGATCATGCTGTGTGGCTCTAATTGCCTCTGATGTCAGAATACATCATAAAATTCAAACAAATATTGTAAATCCTAAGGAAAATGCAAATTCTTATCATCATTGCCCAGCACACTAGCTCCAAACCCTTGCAGTATATTTTGCAATCAGCCATTTTTCCTCACTGCTTTTGAGCCAGAAAGGGTTTCAAGAGATCATCATTTGGGGAGGTCGTGTCGAGGCCTACATTAGGCCAGTGTTGGCCTTCACTTGGGTGGAAAATACCACTGGAGAGAAAAGAAGAGCACACCTCACAAGCCTCTAAATGTCAAAGTGGTCTCCTGCTGGGCAGCCGATCAATGCTGAACCCTGACCTCACCGTTTCAGTTCGCTGGACACCAGAGGTGGAGCATAATGTTAGCAGCAGGACCAATGGGGTGTGGGGGTGGGGGTCAGGGGGTGGAAGGTGGAGTGGGAGAGAAAGAGTAGGAACAGAGGAGGGGCATGGGAGAGTGAAGAGAACTCTAAAAACATATATAGAAGGAAGCGCTCTTTAAAATGTGAAATGGTCCATTTGAAAAGGTTTAGCTGTAAGTGAGATTTTGAGACCAAATCCAATTTAAAAATAAAATAATGTTTCAGATTTTTTGTTTATTTGTTTGTTTTTATGGGTACATGCCAAAACATTTACAGCATATTTATTAATGTCTTGTTCTTTTGTTCTTGTTCTACTATACACTGTATACAGTACAGCAAACAATATTAGGATTTCCTTTACATTTTTGTGGATTACTATTATGTCTGTCTCATTTTTAAAAAGTGTTTATTCTGTGGTTGATATTTTTGGAGATTTTGTTTGTTTATTTGTTTGTTTTGTAACACATTGTCGTACACATTATTGATATGTTTATATAACTGCTGTGTGTGCGTTTATGATCCTAACTGGATTATTTGGCTTCCAGATGAACAGTTTTGTTTTTTTTTTTGCAAAAAGGGTTTTTCATTGTTAGTGTAATGTTTTTGAGAATGGTGTAAATAATAATAAGCTTTGTGTATGTAGTTGGGGAAAAGTGTGTAATATTTTAGGAAATGAGCATAAACCTTGGTAAACCAACCCAATGTAATCCAACTCAAAAGCCAGAATCATGAACATCAGAACATCTTCTCCTCCCAGGTGGCTTCTCATAAAGTAGCTTGACACAGTGCCTACAGTATGCAAAGCTACATCAAGGCAAAGGGGACTTATTTTGGAGAATAATGGAATCAGCGCATAATTCATAGTTTTCATAGTTTCAGTATCTTCATTATTATTCTAAAATGTGAGAAATATAAAGAGGTGCATCCAAATCTGCACTGTTCCATTTGCAAATTCAAGTTCTCTAGCCTTTATTTTCTGAAAACTTTAAAGCTAGAGCAGACTTTAGACCTCCCTGAGCAAGGATTGTGTTTCAGAGGGCTTCATTATATTCAGGATAATCTGTAATCTGCATTCCAACATTTTTGTTTTTGATCTAGACATAAACCTTTTGTCTACATTACAATGATAATGAGAAAGACCATAAAACATGACTCATTGTCTTCTCCACAAACCAATGAGCCCATGTCACTCACTAAAGGCCCTTTTGCTGCCTCGTAAATTCAGGCCAAATTAGTTCAGGCTCATTGAGAGGAATGAACCACTGGAGGGCTGGACTTGTACAAGTTTGTTGTGTAAATACACCTGAACTCACTAGTTAGTAAGTAGAAAAAGCACAGAATTATTCTTCACTCTAATCCTGAAGGACAAGAATGGGACACCCCTAGCCTAGGAAGACTGGGGCATTGAGACTGCCGTCTAACCGCCTCCTCGAGGGAAGGCTTGAGTGTCCATGCTGCCTGGATGAACACTTCCTTCATGCATGGATGGATACTGCAGAGCTTTCTGCACATTGCATCAGCCAGGGTGGTCTATTTTTAATGTTTATTTTGAACGTTTCTTTTTTTTCCCATCACAAATTGCTACACCAAGGAGTATATCACAAAATAGCTTTAAATTTCAATAGACTACCTGCTTATTATTCTACCTTACTTTACCTTTAAATAGAAAACTATAGCTATAGATATAACTAATCTTTCACTGAAAAAATATATTACCCCTGATTTCATTACATGTGTATTATTCTTCATTTAAAATGTTTCTCTTTTACTTTTCCATGTTTGTTTGGGCTTTTTTTTTTGGGTAGGAGGGGGGGGCTTTTACTTTGTGTATAAAGCTTTATTATGTAATATTATGTAATATGTTTAATGGTCATCCACTCTGTTCTTAATGAATTTCTGATTTGTGGCTTCCAAAATTTCATAACAGACAATGATCCAAACAGGCATGTGAAAACACACTTGCCAAATCCATAATAAAAAATAACTACACAGACCAAAGGTCAACATGGAATGGAACAGATAGAAACAGAGATCAGAAATATTAATGATAATCTCATCAATGTTTACTGTTAGTGTCTTTTAAGCTGTATGTTTAGTACTTAATATTTAATCATTGTAACCTTGCCTGTTTATGATTTTCCCATTGTTACTGATTAACATTGTAACTGTGAACCAGGGGTGCAGTAAGGATAGGTGGGGCTAAAAAAAAGACAGAAATGTATGAAATTATTGGGGGTCTGATACAACACTACACAAAGTAGCATTCAAATAAACTATTGGGGTTTTCATCTCAGGCATGCATCTTTTGCAAAACACACTTTACAGTATGCAAATCTGAACACCATTTGGGTTCCTTGGGCCAAATAAGATCAACATAAAGCCTTAAAAATCCTTAGCAAACTATGGAAAACTTCTGAATGTTGTGCATCATCTACAAAGGTTCTGCTTCTTATAGTCCAAATGATCTCATGTTGACTTCCTTCCTGACTTCCTAACCATCGTTGCTGGCCTACTGGCCTAAATAAGACCAGGCTTTGAAAAACTTTGCAAGGGTTTTGCTTTCCTCTGTGGCAGCTCTTAATGAAAGGGGGGAGATGTGTCACTGTGCCATAGAGAGCAACACCTCAGCCCAGGAGCTGACATGCTTCCAGGGCAGTCATGAGGAGGAACAGAGGCATGTGTGCATGTATGTGCATTTGTCATTGTTTTGTCTGGCAATGCCTCTGCCACAAACAAACAGTTGCGCATCTGAGAGGGGGAGAATTAGAATAGAAGGGGAGGTGATACCAGCAAATGTAAATCTTTCATCACTCTTAGTCAGAGCTGTAAGACAAAGATTAAATCCCATCTCCCTGGAGCTACATCTTGCAGAGATCTTGACTGAAAATGGGTTCTTTATGAAATGCTGCCATAATCACAAATGGAACGATGCGTCAGTACTACTCCTAGTGCTGTCAAAATTACTCCTATGTCAACCAACAGAAAGGTGGCCTAGTGGTAAGAGATGGTCAGTGGTCTGAATCCTAGTAGGTATCCTTTTTGGAGACATATCTGCATCATAGACAAGACCAGCACGTCTTCGGTCCTGTTCATACCTGAAATTACAGTAACCCCCAGCTCAAATGATCTGATCCCAAATGGACAGCAAGATGTATAGACATTTACACCTGGCATTTTAATGTGTCTCAAATGCACCTTCAATGATCACTTGTGAATGGATATCATGGCTAGAAGCAAATTTACTGCTTCGTTCTCTTGCTGCCTTTGTTGTCAGATAAAAATGTGATAAAAATGTGCCATGAGTCCTTGTTTGGTCTGTTGCAAATATTTAGACTGACTGGACTGCCAATGCATATGGTAGGAGATGAAGAAAGAAGATAAGCAGCTGTTTTCAACTCTGCTGCAATGATGCACTTAATTAAGGCAGAACTTCATTACTAACAGGAACGCCCCGGGACACCTTAGTGTTCACATTACAAATGTTATGTGGTAACATGCTTCCCTGAACACCTAAGAAGACAGTTAGAGTAATCAGATAGCAATGCGTGTTGTACCCTTGGGCTAAACACTCTATCCCCATCACTCTAAACACTGAGGTTTAGCTAGGAAACTTAGTCCTTTTCTGAAAGTTCTCAGCCAGCAAGCTAAATATTTACCTTTGTTATGTGGATAATATAAAAAAACATGTTTTGCTGAACACCTGTTATAAGCAACTGGTTGTCTATAGTGTGATGTTGTCCTTATTGTAAAACTGAATGAGTGAAGATTCTATGAGAAAGTTAGATGGCAGGGAAATAAAAGACAGGCCAAATGGAACAAGGACACATCATGAAAAAGGCAAAAAAAAATCATTTTCTGCATTTATTTGTCCATAGAATGTTGCAATTTATTTGTAGTTAATAAAAAGCAACTTCACAAATGCCCTTCTTCAAAAGTGAATATACTGTACCATCAAAGTATAAAATTTGACCTTGAAGACCAAGTTGCACTGTTGAGCAATCTTTTACATAGTTAGTACCTTTGAGGGTCTAAGCTTTACCTAGAATTATGGATGATGAACTCAGCTTCAGTCATCATATTAAATCTACAACTAAATCATTCTGACATTTCAGTAACATAGCTAAGGTTAGAGATTTTCTTTCGCAAGATTTAGAAAAAAATATTCATGCCTTCTTATCTTGCAGGGTTGATTATTGTTATTCTTTATTCTTTAGACTTCCCAAAAAGACCACCAGACAACCAGAACTGATCCAAAATGCTGCTGCCAGGATTCTAACTAAAACTAGAGAGAAACATCACTCCAGTCCTCAAGTCTCTTCACTGGCTTCCTATTATATAGAGAATAGAGTTCAAAGTTCTTCTCATTGTGTTTAGGTCAGTCAATGGTTTTGGCCCTGAATATCTCTCTATGATGTTTGAAGATTACCAGCCTAGAAGGGCTATTAGATCAGCAGGTCACCTTGTGGTACCCAGCGTAGTAACTAAACAAGGTGAATGGCTTTTACTCAATATGCGACCCAATGCTGGAGATCAGATCTGCGCCAGATCTACCAGTTTTAAAAAGAGGTTAAAAACTGTACTTTTCTCTGCAGCCTACAACTAAACAGCCAATGCCTACACATCATTTCTATTTTTATCTCATTTTATCTCCTTCTACTTTATCTATTTTATATTTGTCTTTTCTTTTCTTGACCCCAGCAGGAAGCCCAAAGTTCAAGTTTATAGGCATGTACCAATACTGAGTTGGGCAAGCTTGAAGAACAGCTTGAAGGGGATCACAGTATTGAATGCTGCACTGAAGTCAATAAACAGCATTTTAGGATTTGGGAGTTATGACTGTCCAGGGTTAGGGTTAGGGTTAGGGTTAGGGTTAGTACAGGCTATGGAAATGGTGTTGTCTCTTCAGTGTTCAGGGTTGTGGTCAAACAAGACATCAGATTAGATAGAAACAGTGTTCGAAAGCACTTCAAATTGATAGTGTAAGTGCAATCGGTCAGAAGTCATTCGGGCCCTCAGTTGTGCAGTTCTTTGGCATAGGCACAAGGGTTGCAGTCTGACATGATTTTGGTGGCAACTTACTGGGCATGAGACAAATTGAATGTCTGTGAAGAGACTGGGCAGCAGTCCTGGTAGCAAGTTTGAGCAAGGAAATCTTCAACCTATGCTCCAGCTCTTCCAGAAAAAGAAAACCCATGTAACTTTTTTACACTCAAACCAACAAATGGATCAGACTTTAGTGTTAATAATATACTGCTGTACAATTACAGGCTACAATATATTTACTTATTTTAGTATATAGCACAGCACATACAGTGAGACATTAATCCCATGTGGAACAGAAACACTAACCCTAGACGTAAAAACCTCCTAAAGACCGTTTAGACGCAAACAGCACTTCCGCTCCTTGCACTGCTCCTATGTGTACATCCTCTCAAACAGTCAGGGTACAACACGTGGTTTCAGTGACAGAAGTGGTGATCCTCAGCGGTGGTGTAAACATGCTAATCTGGTGTAGGCTGTCTGTGCGCTCTCACTGCAGGTGCCTGTGGCACCTCTGCATCTCTCCGCAAACATCCTGTTTGACTAACGTGGCAGGCTGTTCAGCTGGGGTCGTGTCTTCCTCAGGAAGAGGCCCTGTTAGAACCTGCTTCCACAAGCTTCACATAAGGGAGACTGAAGGCACGTGCCCCAAAATGTTGAGCAGATGTCATATAATCCCTCTCAATGTAAGGTTATAGAAATAATCAAAGAAAGCAGAAAATATATTCAGCACAATATATCATGCAACCCAAGATGAGGCATGGAACTTGAAAGCTTGTGATTTACAGTTAGCAGATTCTACATCAGTATTTCACTGCAAATATATATAACTATTATCAATGGGCCATCGCAGCTAAAGCACTGTGACTAGGACAAATTTGTTTCCCTTGAGCAGCCATCTGTATCAAAACAAGTTTTCTTTAATAGGCCCTTCTAGTTTGAAAAAATCACCCCCGGTTTAATTTGATCTCCGCTGTTTCTCTCAGACAAGTGTGTGAAATAAAAACGTGTGTCAACAAGTGATTCAAGCCAGCATGATTTGTGCTGTTATTTTCATGTATGATTGCAAAGTATACATTATGACATTTTTTATAGAATGTCATAGACAGTAGCTGCCCTTTGTTATGTAACATTTAGTAGTAAATAGATCAACAGATTTGGAAT
>JBBIGC010000007.1:17869771-17883137 GCA_037576955.1 Lepidarchus adonis | reverse complement strand
ACACACACACACACACACAACACTGTAATCCTATCTTTGTGGTGTGTTTCAAGGTTCTTCTGTATATGTACCTATCTAAGGACCTAAAGACACACACACACACACACAACACTGTAATCCTATCTTTGTGGTGTGTTTCAAGGTTCTTCTGTATATGTACCTATCTAAGGACCTAAAGACACACACACACACACACACACACACACACACAAACACACACAAACATAGCATTCATCTCTTTATTAATAATCTTCCCTACATATAAAGGGGCATGTAATAATTACTGTAGATAGCTCTCACAGCTGTATCTACACTAGCATTAGACATAAACATGACAACACTCAATCCTCCCGCACCATCCATTTAAACTGAGAAGGAAAACATACTAAAAAACTCATCCTTTTGATCCAATAATGAAATCATTCATAGTTCATTTACATTCATTCACTCACTCTCTCACTATATTCATGTCTATGCACATCCTCGCATGAACCAACAGAAGCTTTTATTAAACTGCTTATTATCAAATTAAGTATGATACTATGATGAACATGAACTTGAGTGATGTAAAATATATGCAATTGTTGTTGTTTTTTAAACACTGTTTCATGTTAAGGACACTATATGTAAATGACATCTGGATGCCCTGTAGCAGTCGAGGCTGCAGTAGTCCAGGGTGAAGAACTCAAATGAATTGGTCTACACTATTGTGGGTTGAGTTGGCATGCGTAGGTAAATATGTTGGTCTTCGTGGCATCACAAAAACAGTAAAGTTAAAATGTTATGTGTTTTCAGCTTTTAAAAAATTGGCACGTTTTTTCACTATGTGCCCTGAATGGACAGAGGAGGGAATGTTTTGATAATGTATGTTTACATACTGTTTTAAAAGTTATTTTTCTTACTTGACAGCCAAAATCAATGTAACTTGAAAACACTTTAAACAAAAAAGGGTTTGCTTAACCTTTCAAAAGGCATGGTAACAGTATTCCCTGAACTGTTGAGTCCTGTTTCTACGAAAGTGTATTTTTCCTGTATGACTGCATTTTATGGGATCACTAAATGTTAAAACTTTTCATGTACTAGGTATCATATGGGTTCTTGAAATACTAGGACTGCATGTTTGCTTCCCTCCAAAACAGGACTGCCACGCAGAACCCGTCCTTCCAGTTTTCTGCCCGAGTTATATAACTGCCCAACAAACATTTAAACAAAAACCAACAACTCAACCGCCACATGCATTTTGCCAAGGACATCAACTAAAGTAAACCTTAGTATTAAGAAGTCACAGAGTAAGAGACACCAATCAGTGTGGGAACGCAAACATTTACATATGTTCACATTCTGAGAACTGCAATCTCAGGGAAGCCGTCTTTGTCCCAAACACTGTCCCCCAATAGGTAAGGAGATGTCCTGCACATAAAACAGCCCTACCTAAAAGAAACATCACACAGCATCACAGTGTATAACAGGTATTTTTGTTCAAAATATGGTATGTGGACAGAATGTAGGGCAGTGGTGACCTCGTGGTTAGGACCATGTCCTTGGGATCAGAAGGTCCCAGCCCAGATGTCACTGAAGTTCCCTTTAGCAAGATACGGTCCTGTTACACTGCTTCCTGGGTGCTGTTAAAAGCTGCCCGCTGCTCCATGTGTGCACGTGTGATTGGTAAAATGCAGAGGTCACAGTTCGTTATGGTGCCCTTTGTGTGTGACTGAGTGTGTTAATAATGATGAATAGTCACTTTTTCATATAGATGGCACGTTGTTAACGTTGCATAAAATAAAGGATCTAATCTACCATCCATTTATATACTAATATAACAAAGCCAATACAAAAAGATAAAAGGTCATTATATGTAGAAATACATATACAGTAAACTGTAGTACAGTATTGAGGTCTAGAACACCAGTCCTCCTGTATGTAACGACCATCACAAGATGAAAAGTCCTCAGATACAAGATAGCCCTTCTTCTGTGAAGCTCTTCTCCATGGAGTCTCTTCTGAGCATAACTTTACAAATTGGGCAGGCTGAAAAAGTCTGATCTGATTGATTGCAAGAATAAAGTAGGCAGCTTTCAAGGCCTTTTAGATGAAAAAATCCTTATGAGCAAACAGACAGAGGTCACTGGTCACAGTTCATTTGAACCTACAAGCTCTCCAGAGTAGTCATGATTAACCCTTAGAAGTTGCAGTTATTGCCTGTAATAATGAAAGCTTGGTGTAATTAACATTCAGCAGATACTTTCAATCAATACATTTGTGGTTCATTAGAAGTTATGGTATTGGTAATGCATTTTTAGTCTACATATATATCTAAATTAAATTTAAAGGTAATTAATTATGTAACTATAGAATTCATTTCTTTGAGGTTTGAGGAACATGACAAATATCTATCCAGTCAAGCATTTGTTGGATGTGCTAGATGAACTAGCTCAACCCATAAATAGGGGGGTCAAACTCTGGTCCTGACGGCCCAGTATTCAGCACAGTTTGGTAGCTCCCCTCCTCAAGCACACCCACTAAACCTGGCAATTAGCAGGGGAGTTGAGCCAGGTGTGTCTGAGCAGCAAAATCACTAATCCGGGCTTAATACTGGCCCTCCAGGACTAGAGCTCGACACCCCTGCCATAGAAGCCCCACATCAAAACTTAAAGGACTTGGGAGAGCTGCTGTTTAAGTATTGGTTCAAAATGCCCAACACAATATAAGGCAGGTGGTTTTAGAGCCGCAAAAGGTTAAAAGGCTCTGAATTGGGAGACATGCACTTGCAGTCCAGTTCTCTCTCTAATACATACTGTACACACAAGATGGCAAGCTAGCAAAAGAGAAAAACTAAATGTGCTTTGGACAGCATGTATCACCCCTAGGCTCAAAGAAATTAAACCGTCCACTGTTTATAGCATGGATGACCACTGAGCTTTTACAGAACAAGCAGCTGAGAGTAAACAAAAGCTCTTGTGTTCTAGTTGACTAGCTTTTTTTGCTGGTAGCAGGAAGCATCTCCTTAGTAAAAAGCAGAGAAACAAGGTCAACAAGGTCAAACTCTCGGGAGGTGAGTGTATTTAAATGCCACAAGAATGAGCCATTTATGTTGCCCTGTAGTCAGAGACGTCAGGAACAGATCAGACACTAATAAGGATGCTATCAGCATTTGTGTTACAGTGTGATCAGCTTTTAATTGAGAAAATATCACGCAGAGAGATACTGAGATTCAGACAGCTCCCCTAGTGAGGTGCAGAAGTGATGTCAACATCACAAACGTTTTTTTATGTCCTATCCAAATGACACGTGTGTTCACACTGCCTTTCTGTAATCTTCCATTTCACTTTCAAATCTGTCACTACAATGTGACACATTATGCGGCATAGTAGCAAAACAACTTCTGACAAAGGAATACAACTACATTAAAAGCTGTTTCTGTTTGTTTATTATTCAGTTAGTGAAACTGAAGTTGAGCCTTATTAGATTGTTACAAATTAGTATGAATTTATTGGTACGGTAATAGGAATATACTGTAGACAACACACTATAGCTTTAAAATGTTGCTAACTTAAAGTATATATATGTGTATTGTATGCCTATTCATTTTATTAGAAACCCCTACCTACCAAAATGTTAACTATTAATGTTAACAGTTAACTATCACAGAGCTGCTTTTGGCTGGGATCACTTTCAGCATAACAGTGACAATGCCATGCATAAACTCCCAGGAACAATCTTTTTCTGTCACTTCTGCTGTGTTAAGAACAGACCACCACCCAAATAGTATCCAGCCAACAAGGGTCCTGTAATCACAAACAGACCAATAATAGATCGAGTAAAAAGCTAGATAAATAAATGGGCTACAGTTCTGCAATTGGTTAGTTGGCCCAATAAAGTGATCAATAAATGGATATACAAGAGCGGAGCTTCTAATAAAGTAGATGGTGAGGGTATTTCAGCTCTGGATAGTTGACTACTCTTTCTCTCCCACAGTTTTTGCTGCAAAACTCATCAGAGGCCTAACTAGTGGAAAGAGAAACCAGAGCGTTCTAACCTCAGCAGAAACTGCTGACAAACTGTAATCTGTGTTCCTACAGACGGAACCACTCTGAGGCTGTAACGGCTCCAGCGCCTGTAGGGCAAAAGTGTTCTACGATCAGCTTCTTTCCTGCCCAAACAGCAATGTTCATAAAAGAAAGGTAAATAACCCTGACCTCGGATCAGCAACTTTGCCCTGACATTTGATGCACAGCTGTTCTTTCCTGTTCTGCCTGTTCCCTTCTGCTTTATTTCAACAGTCGTGTCGCTCTGATGCATGCTGATAAAGAAAGTTCAGCTGAACCGTTACTGGGAGATAATTTCAGATGT
This sequence comes from Lepidarchus adonis, assembly GCA_037576955.1. Taxonomy (NCBI): domain Eukaryota; kingdom Metazoa; phylum Chordata; class Actinopteri; order Characiformes; family Lepidarchidae; genus Lepidarchus; species Lepidarchus adonis. The sequence goes on along the minus strand of JBBIGC010000007.1, from coordinate 17,878,787 downwards.
GATGTTTTCACATGCTACACAACACAAACTCATTCACACCCTGGTAGGGAGTCATCCAAAACAGCAAACATTAAGGGTGTGCAATTTTGTTTTTTCATTCTGATAAGATAAAATAAACCCTTATTGTCCCACAAGTGGGGACCATGGGGCCATAGATGAAAAAGCATTTACTATGTTTCAGCTGAAATGTTATGTACATTTAAATCAACGAAATAAGTGTAAAACACAAAGACTAGAAGAGGTGAACAAATTTGCCTGTCATGGCAGCACTGTCTGCCAGAATGGAGACGGGGAAAGAGAGGTCAAGTGCAGAATTGGTAAAGCATTTGTGGTCTTCCAAAAGTGCAATATATTTCCTTGAAGTTATTATCAGTTATTCTGTCATTCAGACTGCAATATGCATATGTGAAACCTGGTAGATGTTGAATAGACTGACCAGAAATGATTTACTTGTTTGAACTAAAAGGCCTTTGGCTTATTCTCATAAACTGCTGCTGCAAACATTTAAATAATATTACTCAGAAGAAGCAAAATGCACCTGTATCTCAGCATTGGCCAATGACAACTTTGTCTGGCAGTACCACATGTACCAAATGGAGGCGCACCCAATACCCAAAGTGGTTATGCAATGGAATCCACCCAAACTAGGAAGTGGTAGAGAATGTCTCCACAGCATCTGGAGACAGTCAACATGGATCTACTGAACAATGTGCTGGACGCAGTCAAGCACAAAGCACAAGACTACTCAATATACTGTACTACAAAGCACTGGAGGATCTAAGTTTAAGTAAATAGATTTCAATGAAACCTCTAATAAAGTCATTTCTGAGCATGCAATCGCTCATATTTTGTATTTTATTTTTTGTCTGGAAATAATATTATACAGTAGATCAAGGAGGTCATGAACACCACAGTCCCAAATCATTAACAGTAAATATGCCAGTTTCTGGCAGAACAATATCTCTGAGTGGGTCAAAAAAAAAAAAAAAAATAGCATATGAGCAAGAAGATCTGTGGCAAACCACCTTTTTAAGAACTTGGCCGAAATTGGTGGACCATTGCATAATACATTCTATTTCAAAAGTTCTCACAAAGGCTTTAATCATAGTTTAAATCATTTGTGTCTCAAAGATTATAGAAGACTTTCGAAATCACACACAGCTGGGAAAGAAAAAGACGGCTTAATAGTGCACTCTTACCACTACAGCAAGAACTTCCTCAACTTCCTTTTTTCATTTTGGATTAATCAAATAAAGTTCACTTTAAATGAAATAGAATTCAGATTATATACTCCTATAAATGTTTCTGTGTGTTTTGATCCTGTAGTGATGGGATCATCCATGGTAAGCTTCAACTTTATTGCGCTGCAAATAGCAACCATTTGAAAAAATGTAACAGTGTTTGGCTTAGAGGCACTGTTTATATGAATCGGCCAACATACATTTCTGTTGTTTATGTAAGCCTAAGCACACTTCCTGGCCAGACTTGAGCCCTGCACATTGGGAATATGGAACAGAAGGGCACCTGAGGCCGAGTGCAGAGCCTTACTGTGCTGTCAGCTTGAATCCGAGAATAAATCTTGACTATTTACATACAGGCCTTGGTTGTAAGCTCAGCTAGCAAACGATGCTCTAAATCACAGCTAATGCTCTACAGGCATGTAGAGTGGAGTCACCTAACACGGGGTGAGTTTACTGAGCATGCTCCTAACAAGGCAAGCTGATGGGATGGAGAGGCAGTGGATGCCAGGATGGTTTGACCTTTTCCTCTGAGCATTATTAATATATGCTGGTATTAGCAAAGGTTAATGAGCGGGAGGAAGGCCCACAAACAAGGGCCTATGAGCTGTTCCATCCTGGGTGTTAAAAGCAAAGGGATTGTGCTTACAGCAGAACCAACACAGGCTCAGGACTATAAAAATGCTAACCAAAGATCACAGCAGGATTCAATGGAGTTGTTAATATGAATAATACCTACATGAATGTAAGAAGAACAGCTACATCCATAGATGACATAATTTAAGAACATGGCTAGGTTGTCATTATGCCATGAATTGATATTTCAGTATTTGAAGTTAATGGTCTGAAATGAATGGCACTAACATAGCATAGCATCAGTATCTTTTAGAAATAACACTTTCTGTACAGCAGACACATTTTGAAGCCTTTCCCCTGTGGCAATGACCCCAATCGCTATCAGTCTGGCATGCCCATTCCCCACTGCCTGCAAACTCCAAAAGGTAATCTACTTTCCTTTCTTCTCACAGCAGATGCTACAGATTTGCCTTACCTGCCTGAGTTCAACAAGTTTGAAATTGGCCGAGCTATACTTCCTTTTCCTTGCAAAAAAGAGATATAGACCTTCCTTGATTTTAAAGCCCAGTGGAGATAAACTTTAAAGACCCCTGGCGGTACTTTCAACTACTCTCTCCCAGGCCTCCTAGGACCCTTTGTTGATAAGCCGGGGAAAGGCTTGCAAAAGTTAACGGCTTATTTCGATGATTTCCGGTGCCATTTCGACTTGGGCCTCTACCCATTTCTCCAGAAGAACAGGATATTTACCTGTCTCTGCTCTACCCTTATCCTCCACAGATTAAATCCTCAGCAGCACATCACCGCATCCAAATGCAAATGTGACTGCTTTCAACGCACAGGCATCCCGTGGATCAGACAGACCACCAACGGTGTCGTGGCATGGCAGCACAGGCCAATAAAGTGTGTGCTGGCAAGTGGCGGCACTCATGTGAATGTGGTGGACATGGTGTCATCATGCAGCCAGCGTCTGTGAGGCGAGACGTGCGCCAGCAGTGCTCCTGCGTCGAGAAGACTGGCAAATCTCTCCGGGACATGATGCTGGCAGAGTGAGAACCGCATCAGCATTCCTGCTCTACACATCCTGCCAGCTGGCCGAGTTGGAGACGCAGCAGGAGTGAGATGGTGAGATGTGAGGTGTGGGTATGGGGGGAGTCAATGTGAGTAGGTTCAATTGCCTTTACAGCTAAAAGTTCAAACGCATCAGGACTCAACAGGAAGTTTGGATCATGGCGAGCCAACATGTAATGGTTAGTTGTGAGCCATGTGAGATTTGAGTGTGAAACAGATGCTAGACTTGTTCAAATCTGCAGGGAAAATGTGTTATCTGAAGTCTAAAATCTCTAGTCTGTGTCTTCCAGGGACATCAGTAACACTACACTGCTGTCAACAGTAGAAAACAACAAGGAGACCTGGACCATACACACCCACACACACACACATTTTTTTGATGATATCTGCATCACTGATCAACCATGCTGGTCATGCATAAAAAACATAAGGGATGCGGGTAATAGCATCATAAATTCACATTAACTTCACCAAGCCTGTCTCCAGTGCCAGACATCACGACACATCTTCTTAAAATGAAGAGCGTGCGTGTTTTAATATTCTCTATTCGTCTCAGTCCTTGGACGACAAATTCATTCTATTTTCATCACATGTGCTCATGTGGAGCTAAGCATCCCATGAGGGAGCGGCTGCATTAAGACAACATTAGTTCCCGCTTCTCCTGCGTGCTCAGATCACCTGACTGAGACTACATGCGTTTTCCTTCAATGTCGACTAAGAAGTAAAAATTTATCTTGACCTCTGAACCTATAATGTAGATTCATTTTCTTCACTAATAAAATATTCCTTGACTTTAATGCCAAATCAGTTTTATCTAAAGTGCTAAAAGGTTTTCACAGTATATACACTGCATGCAGAAACTATTTTATTTCACAAATGTCCACCTGCATTCATAAACCAAAATGACATATTTTACATGTGGGACCTGTAGGACCTGTAGCCTCCACTAGAGGCAGAGTGGGCTTCACTATGGGCAGAGTTAAGGCCTGAGAAGTGAGAGCCAGAGAGAAACAGCCATAACTGCCTGCACTGCCTTCCTTGCCTCATGCAAACAAAAGGTCAAGGTAATTCAGTACACACTCACTCATTCACAGCCTTTCACCTGTTCAATAGACCCATTTTTTCTAAACCAAAATGCAGTCAGACAGATTAAAAATATGTTTGGTGTGTAGGGGTTAAATGCAAAGGTCACATTTTGTTGCAGTGCATTTTCTGGGGTGTGTTCACAATGACTAATAGTCACAGTGAGGCTGTGATTTCTGACCAAATGCATTTCTATTTCTTAATCTTCCCAGTGAAAGCCCAGACCTACACTGTTACATTGCAATGCTTTCAACACATTACTGATTTTACATGTCACTGGCCATTTCCCAGTAAAAATGTAAAGAAAACAAATGCACACTGGTAATGTTGTCCCTTCAGATTTAAACTTGACTGTGTTATTATTAAAAATTTCACAAACATTTTTACATCTGTTTAGGAGTTTAGATTTCAGAGTTTAAAGGGTCAGTCTCTACAAATAAATTTAATCTAAACATTTTAAAAAAATTAAATTCAAAATAATCCAACCAAAAACTTAATTTCAGCTGGATGGATCATGGTGCTGAAATTGCACTTGAAATGAAGTGGGAACACCACAGAAGGAGGTCATTTTACAGCTTTCACAATTTTGCCGTCTAATGGCTAAAATCAGAAGTTTTATCAAATGGGATTCTTTACATCGTTCAAAGTGCAAATGCGTTTCCCTGCATCTGAGGTGGGTTGTGAACTCTCTGCCATCATTACCACATGGTTGGTACTGAATTATTTTCCTGTTTCAGCTCGAAAGGGAAAGTAAATTTATGCACATCTCCTATCCAACGTGTAGCATATTCCTTTTTACATTTTTTACACTCGCTTAAACAGCATTGACAATAAAATTAGTGAACTGGTGAATTTGTCAGGCAACTAATTATGTTATTAATAGTGATAATGGGTAAAAATCTGACAGTTGTCTGGTCCTACACAGCAACACTAAAATGATTAAGCTATATATGCATTAATAAAATTAGTAATTTCACTGAGACAATTTGTGGGACATAAATATCTATTGTTTATTAGTTATATTATGCACCAGCAAAACAAAAGTAACAAACACAGGACATCATTTTTTATTCAGCGGATTAGGATAGCGGGATTTTTTTGTGAATTGCATTTTTTGCTAAACCATTTCTTTATAAGGATAAGAGCTGGGGTGATGCTTTGCCTGCCCTTCTCTCTGAGGTCAGTTGCTGCTGTGGTTTCTATTGCACCTGCCAGTCAGTGCCATTCCTCTGCCATGTATAATTTATCGCATTTAATTACTGCAGTAGCAGTGACAGCCCCCCACACCGACTAAGCGAGGCCAGCACTGCCTCCCACTGCTGGAGGAACAGCTCATTGGCTTTGTTGTCTGATGCATCATCGGCTGTTTTTACCGAGTAGCAGACAAGGCGGCAGATTAGCCCTCCAGGCACACTGCAAATACATTAGCTGCTCTTTCCCCCTCACCACCCCGCCTGCTGCCTCACCAGGCTGGATGAAGCTCAAGGGAGCAGGGCCGGGGGGGGGTTAGTGCATTGGGGAGCCCCACTGCGGTGCCATACTAGGGAATTTGGAACACCATGGGGATGGGACGCTGAAGAAAAAGCAATGGGATCATTTGAATTTGCTACAGAGTCACGGATAAAACTCTTCTTTCTGACTCTGGAATGAGATCTCTTCAGTGGGATGGAAGGCCTTAGTAAGGATAAAGTGAAACAGGGTAATGAGGCAAGCCACAGCATCACTATAAGCGAGAAGAACAGTGTGGTTTGGATAGTGAGAGCTTAGCAAAACTACTTTTGTTTCATGTTGAACACGTGTGGAATTCACTGCAAGATCTCTTCAGACTTGCAGATCATCCTGCTCCAAGTAGGTTCTCGGAGTCTTGCTTAATTATCATTCTGTGACCATTTCACCTTTGATATCTTTGTGCATCCCACATAGTTCAACTCTGGTTCCACATATTTTGGACAGAGTTTAAAGAAACGGTGAAGACACCAGAGGAGCATTTGCACTTGACAGGTAGAGGACTGTGAAAAGATCAATGGTGCGTTTGCAAGTGTGCCCAAACTAGGCCTCGTCGTGAGTTGGCACTACAGCAGGTGCCTCAGCACTTCATTCTGGCTGTGTTCAAGCTGTGAAGCTCAGAACCTCTTGGCCAAATAGCAAACCTCCTGTTGTCATGGTTGGAAAGCCACTCTCTTGGTCACTGTGATTGCTACCCTGTAATAGTGAAAAATCTCATCAATTTAATAGTTTTGTCTGTTCCCATTATTATCTTTACATACTTCTTGAGGAAGGTGGGTTCAGTTTCATTGCAGTGGTATGACAACATTTTTAATGCTGCAGGTTTAATCGTAAAAAAATGTTTCGAATCTTAAAAGGTTTTTGCTGATTGTAACAGGTACCCATTGGATGTGTGCAAATATAGTTTTGGTTTTACAGCATCACATAAAAACTAGGAGAAATAGACATTTATGTGTTTATGGTTTACTTATATGTAATATATTTAGTAACGTTTATATTTCACATAAGCTATTAAACTCAACAGAACTAAAAGTGTTTTTTGATTTTCTTTTGTATTCAGTGTTGCAGTGTCCAACAGTAGTTAGTAAGCATTGATGGATTCCAGTTGCCCCGTTATCGTTTCTCCATTGTAGCAATGTTCTGGTGAAACCTTTCACAATGTTTTTCACTGACAGCACTGAGATTTGTGGGGAAGAAGTCCGAGTGTGAGTGGAGGAAATTAATCTTGAGTGACATGTTGTGCTTCATTGTCTTGTACGCTTGTACATTGTCTACTTGCTGAATGTAGTTTGGGGCTCTGTAATTGTCCAGATAATTGTCAACAACATATTTGAAGGATTTCCAGAATAACAAAAACCTTCACCTTCCTTGTTCATTGCTTTCACAAAATTCTTCATGAGTCCCAATTTTATGTGAAGAAGAGGCCAAAAAAATCTTTCCTGGGTCGACAAGCAATTCATGTGCCACATTTTCTGTCCTGTAACTAATTTTATACGGAGTGGCCAGTTCTGTCGAGAATAGTGTGACTCTTTGGCACGGCTGTCCTATTCGCAGATGAAACAACAGTACTTTGTGTAGCCAAGCTGCAGTGCTAATAACAGAGCAAAGACTTTAAGATCTCCACAAATATTCCAGTTGTACATGGTAAACTGAAGGTAGTTCACTTACAGTTCCATATTCTCATATGTTTCTTTCATGAGTGCTGAATAGCCAACAGTTACTGAAAGATAAACGTTGCCATTGTGTAGCAGAACATTGATGAATAAATGAAGAGACACCACTCTTCCAGGTTCACAACGTAATGCCGAGAACAATCCTTCAATGTCATAACAGAAACAGAGACTGTCGAATTGTGCAAAAAAAATTGTTATATCATGATATGGGCCTCAAAACAGAAATGTTCATACCTGGTAACAGCAAACACCATTATTAATACAGTTTCCAACCGGCCTTATTCCATGCCTGGACATGCCCAGGCTGCCCAAACTGTTGTTGATAAGTCTATTACGGATGCAAAAAAATTTGGATAAAAATAAAAGTATCAATAAAAAATCATGACAAAAATGAAAATGTATCTGAAATAATAGGTAATGGGTAAATTTGATGAGATATTCATGATCAGCATGATCAGAAACATGCAACAGTGTTTAAGAAGCAAAAATGTTGTGCAGTGATGTTGATCTACAACACTCTAGATAATGTGAACAGGCTAAACAGTAACAGAAATGGTCTAAATAAAAACTAATATTTTGACAAGCATAAAAGATGAAAGAGAACAACATGTGTAGGTGCAGAGGACAATGCAGCCCAGCAACCTTTGACCATGTAATTGCTATATGCAGAACCAGAGGTTACAACAACAGCTATTCACAGAGCTTAGCCGCTGACTAGGTTAATCGAGCATGTGATGAGAGAATTTGGACTTCAAAAGTCCTACATGGGAAATTGGGTTTTACTGCTTATCCAACCCCCCTGTTTCGCAGTCTTCCTCCATCACTTTCACAGCTTTGTCAATCCATCCAGGGCATGCACAAGTGGGGCATCTTCTCCAAAAAACAATTCACTTAATTAGTACTGTAGAGTGGACTGTAGCAGCAGCAACAGCAGTGATAGCAATAACAAAGAAGGCCTGGACATGGTATAGTTCATTGTCACTATTACAGCTTTAGATTTTGCAGTCATTATACATCATAGTAGAATTTCTGTGGGGAATTCTGCTGTGATAATAAATTAATTCAAAATATCAAGAATAAATATAAATTTGGAAATAAAGTATAATCCAGGCCAGCCTTTAATTGCATGAAATCAGTGTTCATGCAGATCTTTACAATAATAATATGACAGTTCTCTGTAAACAACATGGCGGTGTGTAATTAATGCAATTCTTTTTGGCCTTCTGAATTTGTAGTACATTTGTGTTATCTTGCCCATATATATCAATTATATATATGGATGATCCTGTTCCCTGGACCAAGGATTGTTTGAAGAGTTAGCATATAATTACACATCCTTACTGTGAACTCTGCCTCGGTCGAATGAAGAGTAGGTCCCCATGAGGTTTATTTTCTTCTGTGCTCAGACCATTCCCACCCATGCCAAGCACGGTTAAGCCTTGTGAGTATGTGAGTGCACACCCAGAGTGCATTCCTTATCCAGCTGTTACAACAGAGCAGTGAGGAAAAAAACACACCTCTTTTGAACATCCATGTCCAAGCCAGTCCATCAGAAAACTGCAGCCCCTCCAAATGCAACCCTCCATACCATACTCCATGTCATTCACCCACACACAGACAGCTCCAAAGCCAGCACAGAAATCATAAATATTCTGATATTTCTGAGAGGTAATAGACTATAAAAAATGGTTACGACCTGAAAACAATCATTGTGGCAGTTTTGTATAAGAGAAAGATAAATAGTCAAATTATGTATAAAAAATAATATTATAAACAAATTCTCAAAATCAAAGTACAAGATGTATGTATAGTATTCCAGTTAAGTGTAATAAAATTGCCATAACATACAGGTACATCTAAAAAAAAATCTAG
>JBBIGC010000007.1:17847288-17863778 GCA_037576955.1 Lepidarchus adonis | reverse complement strand
TGTGTGTGTGTGTGTGTGTGTGTGTGTGTGTGTGTGTGTGTGTGTGTGTGTGTGTGTGTGTGTGTGTGCGCGCGCGCTGGTGCGTCATGTTCCCAATCACACAAAAAGACGACGAAATAGAAAAACACGTGTTTCAGATGAACACATCCTCGCCGATGATGGAAAGGTGTAGTTTATAGTGAGGTTCTGCTGAGCAGCATCCACGGGCTCCTGCAACAGTGCGCTGGACAAAGGAACGCGCTCCAACTTTGCGCGCTGACGCACCAACTCTGAGAGAACTTTTCACCTCCCTCTCTCCCTTCTCCAAAAGCCCAGACTGGGCTGTAAACGTGCATTCACACTGGAGCGCGTGCGTGGAGAAGCGCGGACTCACCTGCGGGGTTTGAAGAGCCGCTGGCTGAAGTTGGGAAGTGGGGAACTGTTGGTGCTGCTGGCTGTTGATGGCTCCTTTGTCTACACGTGTGAAGAGAAGTGAAGGGGGGACTGCAGCTCGGCCGCGCCTTCTTCACTTCACTCCCAGTCCCGCCCAGTGCATGCAGCTCCAACTGCAAAACAAAGAGCAGGGGACTTACAGGAGAAGCCCTGCACGCCACCCCAGCAACTCCAACAAAGGGAGGCCAAGTTACAGGAGAACACCACCATGGCACGAGCAACACAAGCAAACCCATACACACCAGCAAAACAACAACACTTCATATCACCATATCATCTCCTAATGCAAAGTATTTAAAGACATTACAGTGCTATAGCTGAATGGAGTAATCTCGTATTTCTATACTAAACTGGGGTTCACTGCATTAAAATGAGTCTAAAACTTTCTCTACACAATAGTTGTGTCTTTGTTTTACTACTTATGGAACTTTAAGGTCTGTTATATTAAAGGTGATTATATTTTTGTATTTTCAAAGTATAAAAGTAGACTAATAGCTTCTCCTTTAAAAAAAACATTGTTTTGTAGTAGCAGTAGTAGTAAAAGCACCGAAAGTCATTCTTGTTATTTACTATTTAACTTAGTGTGTTTGTCGTGCTATATTCACCTCAGCATGTCTAAATTGTACAGTAAATATACCTCTAAACCTCTATATTACTATATATGCTCTCATGTTTATGACTTAAATAGCCAAAGTACAGTAGTAGAATGATTACATTGTGTTTCAGTATATAAGGGTTTTTTCTCACAATATAAAACTTAAAATACAGTTGTAAATGTTTCCCACTACACAGGTCATTCAAAGCCAATATCTTTTTCACTTTATATCAATATACATCAAACATATTTACTTTAAGTTTAATATACACTGATACATTTGTCTGTTTATTAATGCAATTATTGTGTATAATGCATATATTAAACATATTAAACATATGCTAAAGTGTCAAATGACATGTTTTGTTGAATTAGAAAATCAATACAAATCCTCAAACGTTTGAACTAGTACTGTTCATTGGCTGAACTGAATGTATTCCAAAACATTTATAAAATACAAAAATGCATAAAATATGGATTGTGTTGAAGTAATGACATGCTATATAATTTCCCCCAACTATTCTCAAGGTAAACAGAATGTAAAAAATGTGTACTTTAGCAAAACAAAGACTTTTGCACATAACTGTTTATCAGAGTGCTTTAGAACCAGTAATCGTTCTGTACTTTAATTTGGTGGTTTAGCAAGTCAGGCCATAATTTTAGACTCTAACATAAGTAAAGTAACCAAGGTAACAGCTTTCTTCCGCCTAAGAAATATTAAAAAAGAAGAAGAAGAAGCTTATTCATGCTTTTTTGGACTACTCAATAAGCTATTAATAAGCTACATAGATGGTCTCTCTTAGCCCAAACTCATTTCAGATTAACCGAAAGCCTGTGGAAGTGTGAGCTATGGTCAGTTGAGTCCACCTTAACATTTGTTTTCAGATTATTAGTGAAAGGTATATTATTTATGAGCATTTTTGATGGTATGGGGGTGTGTACAGCACAGATAAGTTGCATGTATGTGAAGGTACTATTGACTCAATATTGTTAAATCACATATTAGAATTATAGAGAGACACACGTTGCAGCGTCAGCTTTTCCTGGTATATCCATGTTTATTTCAGTACTACAATGTCAGACCACATTCTGCCCAGTCTACAACAGCATGGCTTCATAGAGACAGAGTGCATGTACTCATCTGACCTGCTGCCAGTCCATTTCTGTCTCTGATTGAAAACATGTGGTGCATCATCGAGAAGAGAATCAAACAACAGCAGCTACAGACTGTTGAGTAACTGTAGTCTTCAATGTAGTAATCAGTCAAGAACAGGCAAAAATCCATTCTCAGGTCCAAAATTACGAAAAAGAGTGATTAAAAGGAAAGAGGACAAAACACAATGGTAAACATGCTGCTTTCCCCACATACGTTGCATGTGTTGCAGCCATCAAATTCTAAATGTGCGTATACAATGAGGCAAAAAAGTATTTGGCAGCCTCAGATTGTGCAAGTTGTCTTACTTAAAAAGATGAGAGACTCTGTAATGTTCATCATATGTTCACTTCAACTGTTAGAGAAAGAATGTAGAAAAACAGTAAATCATATTGCGTGATTTTTAAAGAATTTATTTGTATAATGGTGCAGAAAATACATGTTTAGCACCTACAAACAAGCAAAAATTCTGACCCTCACAGACCAGTTACTTCTTCTTTAAGTAGCTCTTCTATCCTCCACTCATTACTTGTATTAATGGCACTTGTTTGAACTCATTATCTGTATAAACGACATCTGTCCACACCTTCAAACAGTCAGACTCCAACCTCCACCATGGCCAAGACCAGAGAGCTGTCTAAAGACACCAGGAACAAGATTGTACACCTGCACAAGACTGGGATGAGCCATTACCCAATAGGCAAGCAGCTTGATAAGAAGAGATCAACTGTTGAGTGTCTCCGGGCCTCAATCCAGTAGAGAAACTGTGGAGGGAGTTCAAAGTCTGTGTTGCCCAGCAACAGCCCCAAAACATCACAGCTCCTGAGAAGATCTGCATTGAATAATGGGCCAGAATACCAGCTACAGTGTGTGCAAACCTGGTGAAGACCTACAGGAAACGTTTGACCATACAGGTTACAAAGTACTGAGGTGAACTTTTGTTATTGACCAAATACAAATTTTCTGCCATTTTCACTATTATACAAATAAATTCTTTAAAAATTATACAATGTTTTTTTTACATTCTGTCTCTCACAGTTGAAGTGAATCAATGATGAACATTACAGACCTCCCTCCTCTTTTTAAGTGGGTCAACTTGCAGAGTTGGTGGCTGCCAAATACATTTTACCCCACTGTATATACTTAATACAAACACTTTGAAAAGGTTTTCTTTGTACTTTTGTCAGTTAAATAAAGGTTCACATGAATTATATAGGGTCTGTATTTAATTTTAATGTAATTTTTATTTTTTAAGTTTTTTATTAATTTTTACCATGTCAGCAGAATTGTAATATTAAGCACAATCAGAATATTTCAATGTAAGAAATGTATTTTAAATCAATGCAAAGCTTATGAAGCTGCTAACTCACACAGAGTTTTCCTCCTGCTCTTTGTGTGAATTTATGTCATAAAAATGCAATCCAGAAATCCAGACTCTGCATGCACATACAATTTTTCCTGAATGCTCCTGTACAAATAACACAATTTTGTACAGGGAAAGGCAGCGACTATGCAATGCACTTACACATTGGGGTAGAAAGAAGATCAAGGAAGAGCTACATTAATCATCACTCATCAGAGATTTTAATAGTGATGCGAAAGTGTACAAAATGTCTTTGTACAAAGATGAGAAAAATATTAAGTGTCAACATACATCTCACTTTGACTCAGATTTGAACAGTTAACGCCAATTATTTCATTTAAAAACTATGCTAATAGTTAGCCAAAAGGCTATCAGTAATAATACACATTGAGAATCTATGACTATTGAATGAACTGTCACTGATTTGAGTACTTGTTTTAATATTTTAATGAAAGATAGCAAATAATGCGTAATTAGAAAAAAAGACAGTCTATAAGAGGACTTTTATTATCAGAGAAAAAAAGAAACCACGTGCAACACTGTACCTCTCTCTACCCTGTCCTCTGTGGTCCGATAACAACAGTTTTATGAAGAGGGCAATAATTTCATACCTGGGACAATACAATGGAAAGATAATGCACATACGAATTTCACTGTGCTTTGTAGACACGGTTGGTCTCGACATAATAATGATGTAACTTTTAATTATTCAGGATTGGCAACTACACTACAGGCCTATGCTGATGACATAATACCTCCATGTGTAGTGTCCTTTCAGGCCACTAGAGTTGCTGACAGTGAGTAGATTCCTGCCCATAGACTATTAGACACAAACACATGTCCTCCAGAAACGTGACTTATTAAATAGTTATGCAAGAGGGGTTGGTTTAATGTATTACATTTTAGGGTAACTGTATTTAATATAAAAAGGGGGCCAGCTGTCATTTCATGACCACTTTGCAGGCCACTTTCATGCTATTGGCTTATGGCTTATTATCTTGAGATTGCTTAGGAGACACTTCTTTAATCAAGGCAAACCATTATTCCAAAGATTGCTTAATATTTAAGGTACATAGACTGACACCAAAACACCCTTAATCATAAGGACTGTTTTTTCTTTCATGACATAGATGTTCTGGGTCAACGCAGAAAGTTGTTGACCTGTCCCCCAGCATGTGGTAGATGTACAGAAAGCAGCTTGTACCTGCTTCCTTTACAATTACTGCCTGCCAGAAGGTGTCTTATGAAAAATAAAACCAGCTCTCATTCATAGGGGATACAGTCATGTAACATCCAGCCAAGAAGACAATGTGCACGCCTACACACAACTCCACTAACAATACTCTCTCTGTGTATCATCTGACCACCCTTTCTACAGGCAGGTTCTTCTCCACTCCAGCTGACATCCCACCCCCCAGCCCTTAGGGGCGCAGAGAGATGTGCCCCCCTGTTGAGTTCCTCCTGGGACTCAAGCTTTAGTAAAATCAGCGAAAGAAAACAAAAAGAATTGTTGAGAAGACGGAAGGCAAAAAGAAAGGTCTCTCTTCAAGTATCGCAAACACATCAAAGACTTCTTTCAAAGTGCTGAAAGCTAAGCAAGGTTTTGAACCAGCATGGTTCTATCTATCGCTTATCAAGCAAACATCATCAATTTAATCATTTAGTCTATAAAGAGATGTTCTTTCTCTGGTTATAGAGCAGGCTAACTGTGCAAGATTGCGTGTGACGCTTGAGGGTCCTTGCTCCCTCCCCACTATTACAGATGTGTTGGGGGTGGGGGAGGTGGGGTTGTTGGAGGGCTTAGTCTGCTAGACATTCAGCATGTGAATACATTTAAGCCCCTGTGTATCATCTTTCAGACTTTTCTGCTTGTGCACCACTTTATCTACCATGCTGTGGATAATTTTCAGTCTTAAATTAAAGTCATTGATGTAAGTAATGAAGCATAACTAAGTCTACAGTCAGGCGAATCACATAGCTACTCAGAGATCGGCCAAAGCTATAGATTTTCTTGATTAAGTGACAAAATCAGACACGCGTTTTGCAATGTTTTGAAACATGCATAGTGTACAGTGCATTTGGAGCGGTGTGCAGACACGCCCACACATTTACAGAAGTGAAAGAGAAACAAGTCATCAGAGCATAGTTAGGGTTCAGTTCCAGCTGATTTTATTTCCTTCCTGAAAAAAAGTTCTGTACAGGAGTATATTAACAATCTGACAGGCAGTGAATTGACACATTTAGCTGGCATGAGATTTCCCCTCAAAAATGTGTTATGGCATGATTAGACAAAACAATATTTCTACACAGCATATTGCACAGAATGAATGAAAATAAAGTTAATATAATTAAATTGTGTGTGTGTATATATATATATTTATATATATAAAATCCTTAACAACCATCTTTAAAGTAAGTAGGCTAAGCAAAAAGTGTATAAAGATAGCTGTTCTAGTGCCTGTCATGTTATAATCGCAACAACATACATAAACACACACTTTTTTTGCTTATAATAATACAGTCAACTGTACAAAGATGATTTCACGATTTTCCTAA
Source organism: Lepidarchus adonis (assembly GCA_037576955.1). Taxonomy (NCBI): domain Eukaryota; kingdom Metazoa; phylum Chordata; class Actinopteri; order Characiformes; family Lepidarchidae; genus Lepidarchus; species Lepidarchus adonis. The sequence continues at coordinate 17,857,679 of JBBIGC010000007.1, read as the reverse complement.
AATTTTCAACTTTTTTTTGTTTTTTGTTTTTTAACACAACAGCTATAAACCTGAATTGAAAATACAAAATCTATCCACCATGCCGTAAGATACTAAAACAATTAGCCATACTTAGCCGACAAGTAGAAAAGATTAAAATACAATGAAAGTCCCAGCACAATAAATCGTTGCGGACCCAAAATAGACGGTTCCTTATGTCACGATTTAAATTCCGTCCAGTGGTTGAAAGGAAACCCGAAAACTTCGATACATATAAAACGCCAAGAGATTTTGGTCATTTAAAGCTACAATCTCTGTGTTCAGCAAGACTCTGGAGTGAAATGTAAAAATGTCCTTTCAAAGGCGAGACTGGGGGGCGGGTTGGAAAAAGTGAGCCTGTGTCTTTAAGACGCCTGCAGATTGAAGCTGTAAACATGGACAGGAGGCTGATTCAGAGTCAACCAGCCAACCTGGGATCTTAAAATGACAGGAAATCCAAACAGCCCTACACACTGATTGATACCCCCTTTTTATATATCTATATATATATTTGTACAAAAATACACTGAGAAAATAATCAAACGTTTCCTCTCTTTAAGTGTCAAAAAGTCTACATTTAAATATAAAAACAAAAAACAAATTAAAACTCTAGCCCTTCTTCGGAGAAGGAGACAGACGTTGAGTGTGACAAGGGGGGAAAAAGAAAAACTGTAAAAAAGGATAATAAAAAAGCAAAAATGACCAGTACTATATAAATACATCCATATAAAAATGGCATCTGAACACAGACATAGAAAAGAAACACAATGCTGACAAATCAAGAGCATTTCTCAACACGAATAGAACATCTGCAAAAAGAAAGACAGGAGGATTTTGGTCCTGAATCAGTAAGAGTATAAAGTTCAGCACAGATTTGAGTGTGTTTGAATCCTGAAGTTTAAGCATTAAAACAGCTGGTGATTTTTTCTTTCCTTTTTTCTTTTTCACTTTTTTCCTTTAGGCAGGAATCAAACATAGCGCCGCCCACCCACTTAAATAACCCCACTGCCAGTTCAACTGCTCCAGTCTTACAAAACACCTCGATACAAGAGGACCGGTTACATGCGTTTCTTTTCTGTTTTCCCAAAAATCATTTTTAATCCTTAAGTCAACTCACCTTGTTCATAAATCCACCAGAACAAACAAAACTTCTGTACCTCTTAAGCAAAAAAGTTCACATAGCGGTTGCAAAGTTCCCAAAAGTCCCTTTGTGTTTTTTGTTTAAGTTAAAAAAGTTTGTTTTTTTGTTGTTTTTTTTGTTTTGTTTTTTTAAATGGCGGACAAAACGCCTGCCCTTCACGTGCGTGCAAATCAATCACAGTTTTCCAGTTCACAAGTGTTCATCGTCGTTATTATTATTTTACTCTTTTTCCCAAATGAGCTCTTCCTCTTCTGTCCCCGGAAATAATTCGGGTCCTTCGCGAAGCCCAAGTCGTCTCCTCATACGCCTGACTTTTATTCGAACTGCCCGCTCCACCTTAAAAGGCGCACGGGCGCCGAAATGTAAGTGCTCCGCCATTTAAGGTGGACCGGACAGTTCGTGGGGGGGGGAAAAACATTGGCAAACAAGAAGCCAGCTTCAGTCTCGTAGCTCTGAAGTCCATTTAAAGCGAACTTGCTGAAATGTTTAAGTCTCGCGAGACTTAGTTTCCGTGCATGTTTGTTTATGTCTGTCGCTCAGTACGTGAACACGAGGTTGGAGATGGTGGACTCGAGCCAATCCCCAGAGATCATCTCGCTCACTTCAGGCGTGCAGTAGTCCGGGAAGTCGAAATGAGAACCGGATTCGCACGCGCTCAGCTCCGCGTCCCTGTCCAGCGTCGCCACGGAGCTGCCCATGCTGCCCAGCGACACGCTGTCGAAACCCGGGCTCGCGCTCGCGCACGTGCTCGTGTCTGCCAGGTCGTCATCCAGCTCCTCGTCGGAGGAAGACGACGACGACATGGACGAGGTTGAGGACGATCGCGAAGAAGCGGCAGATGAAAACGGGGTGGGAGAAGAACGCCCCCCGAAGCCGTACCCGTACACGTGCGAGCTTCTCGCGCTCTTCCCCGTCGCGCCGGGCGACTCGGCTCTCTCGCGCGCGCCACCGTCCTCGTACAGACTGAGGGGGTCCGCGCACTCGGCCGCTGTGCTTAGAGTGGGACTCGCGGGCACGGCCGCCGTACAAGAGCTTCCGATGCCACCGCTGGTGCCGCCGTTTAGCCCAGCGAGGCTGTGCGCGCGCCTCGACTTCTTGGAGGCTGGTTTGCACTTGTAGAGTGACGCATGCTGCTGCTCCTCCGCCGCTTTCTGAGACTTGGTGCTTGCGCTCTTCTTGGACGACTTGCTGGTGGAGCTCGTCTTGGCCACAGCGCCAGCAGCCGCGGTCTTCGCCTTCTTCCTCGGCCGGTACTTGTAGTCAGGGTAATCCGCCATGTGCTTGAGTCTGAGCCGCTCCGCTTCCCGGATGAACGGCACCTTGTCCGCGTCCGTCAGCTGCTTCCAGCGCCGCCCGAGCCGCTTGGAGATCTCGGCGTTGTGCATGTCCGGCGCGCGCTCCATGATCTTGCGTCTCTCGATCTGAGACCAGACCATGAAGGCGTTCATGGGCCGCTTGATATGGCCGCTCGGCGTCTTGCACCAGCCCGGGTCTCCCAGGCGCGAGGATGTTGACGAAGACGAGCCGGTGTCTACCTCCATCGTCCCGGACTCAAACAGCGAATCAGCGGGGCTGCTCGCCTCTTTCTGCACCATGGTTCTGTCTCTCTCTCGCGCGCGCGCGTGTAGTCTCTCGCTCACACACAGCTCAGAGTAAACAAACAGATAAACAAGTTGTTCGTCTTCACTCAGCCTGCCTCTCCGTAGTCCAAACTTTCAGCCAAAGCAAAAAAAGTTGACGTGAACTCGGGGGCGCGTGTCCCGAGGATGAGGAAGATGATGACGAGGAGGAAGACTGGCTGATCTTTCTCCCCTCATAGCCCCCGCGCTGCTCGTATAGGATCTCTGTCTTAGTCTCTGAAACTTCTCAAACGTGCTTCTCTTCTTTCAGTGCTAAGTTTCTCGCTCATTCACACTCTCTCTCCCTCCCCCTCTCTCTATTTCTCTCTCATTCACTCTTCCTATGGCTTCTTCTCTGCTCCTTTGCGTTCTATCGCACCTTTATGCCGCGGTTGCTCTCCACCTCCAGCCAATCAGCGCTTGTCTCCAGCCTGCCTTACCACGTAGACCACGCCCGTTTTTTGTGCTGATTGGACGAGCAGGGAAAAAAAGGGGTGGGGGGGTGTAGTACAGGGGGGTGGGATGGTAATGTGCGCGTGCAGAGATGGGTGTTTGGGTCTGACCTCATTCCAGCAGCACGCGGAGGGCAGTTTGGGGTTTAGAGAGACACGCTGATCAGTGTTTGTTTGTTTATGTTTATCTCAGCAGAGGACCTGTTGGGCATCAGAGCTGTGATTGGTTGCCTACTAGTCGCGAACAATTGAACAATTTCTCAATATAATGTGAGTGAACATACATGTATATAAATGCGTATATATACAGAGGTGTGTGTGTGTGTGTGTGTGTGTGTGTGTGTGTGTGTGTGTGTGTAAGGGGACTAGAGATATTTTCATAGTGTAATCTATCCATTGATCTTTCTTTTTTTTATATACACATTTCCAGTCTGCATCCCACCAGCAGTGTGTGAGAGCTGACGAGACGCCTTGTGGTGTTGCTGTTGCCTGTGGAGAGAGAGGGAGAGAGAGAGAGGGAGGAAAGAGTCCCACACACTGCTTTCCCTTTCCTCTGAGGGGGTGGAGTCAGTGAGAGGGAGGCAGGTTTTTGTCTGCAGAGCAAAAGGATGTTCACTTATTCGCATTTACACACAATCTCACATCACCTGTGCTCATTGTAAGTGGACAGTGTTTAATTCTGCTCTACACACCTTTTTAGGTCATTGTTTTTTTGTTGACATTTCATATTTATTTATTTTTATTTATTTATTTATTACACAAATATCATCATCTACAATCATTATTTTAATCATCAGAATTATTGTCACAGACTTGCTTTTCCATTGCATAGCTGAGTTTTTGGCACAGGGGTGTTTATTGAGTGAGTCTCCCCCCGGAGGAATATTTGGCAACATGTTTGCCCACTAGATGGCAGAGTGAAGCCAAGAGCCACACTGCAGGCCTCACCGTCTCTGGTCTTTATTATTACAGCAGTACAGCAAATTACATAATGCCTCAGAGGTTTATCCCAAAATGCTCTATATCAGCAAACAGAGATGTTGTAAACTGTGTGTTGTGGTGGGAAAAAGAAAAACTATTGACTAACAATTCATGACTATATAGAGTAACAGGTTATGAGTGCGCTGTGCACAATACTGGGTGGATGATTAATTCTACAGGAATCTGAGAGAGGTTCATTTCAGTTAACGCAGGAGCAAATATGTCCTGGTGTAAGATCATATCTGACACTTTGTTGTCTTTTGTCAGTGTCATGGTTGTTTTTACAATTTTAGTTTACAGTAAAAATACGACATCTTAACAAAAACGAATCCTCTGTTGCTGTTTGGTCTAATTGTATTGGGGAAACGTGTAAAATTTCACTTGTTGTCCTCTCCCAGAATCCCTCCTTCCCTCCTTTCTCCCTTGTTCCTTTTAACAACATGTCCTGGCACGTGGCGCACATGCGACCAATTGTTGCTTAAGCACATGCCTGCCAGCCGGCACGATGTGACCGAGCGGGCGACTGAATGTCTCTACCTGAGCCAGGTGCTGTTCATCCAAACAAACAGACACATGCAGTTATTGGTTATAGAAACTCTGTGTGAACTTATTGCTATTTGACCTTGTGGTGATGCACTGTTTAGTGGAAGTAAGTGTCTGGAACAGCCTGTAATTCAAGTTCAGCTAAATAAGCGCCTGGTTTTATGGCTTTATGGGCTTTCAGCAACTTCTTTGTTAATTTAAAGTAACAGGGGGTGGGTAGGCTCTAACAAGCAAGGTAATCTCAGATTCTAATGTGACACCTGCAGGCCAGAAGGATTAACATTAAGGATTAATGCACACCATTGTGAGGAACTTCAGGTGACTACTGGGTATCATGTAAATGTAATAAACACCTTCTTTAGTCTTTGTCTTAGCCACTGCTGCTCAGAGTGTGGCCCATCGGGGACACTGGGTGTTCCATATTTCACTCCTCTCATCCAGTGAGAGAACAAACGTGTTCATACAGTTTATAACTGATTTGATTAATTGTTTCTATTTACATTTTACTTTGAAATGGTAAGAAAATGAAGTGTAACTGTCTAAAAAAATCTAAATGTAAAATTTGAAGTCATTTTTAGTTTCCCTTGTTTTGTACTGTGAATTACTGACCACTGTCTAACACGTCTCTCAGGCTGCTTGTGCCTGGTGTCATTGTGATGACGAACCACAGAGTATGTGGATTATTTGGAGATGGTAGTGTGTGTGGTGTTGGTATTAGTGCAACAGGCACAGCTGTGTTGCTGAGGTTTTTACCATCGTCAATGTCACTGCTAGTTTAAGAGTGGTCAAGCTCTTGAAAATATTGTAGCAGTACCGATGTATATATGATACTGATATGTATATAGCAATACTGACGTATATATGAATAGGGCATATTAACTACGCTGTAGCACCTACCGTCTGTTTTAGAATTAATCATTAGCTCTTAATTATAGTGTAGAAATGCACTTATATGCACTATTGTAGCACTTACACTGTTTTCTATGACTAAGAAGATTGTATTGAACTCCCTGTAACTCGCACATCAGTATTGTCATGTCTGAATTTATGATTGATTGTTCCTGTACCTGGAAGTCGCTTTGGACAAAAGCGTCAGCCAAAGAAATAAATGTAAATGTAATGTAAATTATGCTGCACGGCCCCCTGGGTAGATTGTTTGTGATTGGGATTGTATTGTGGGGTTTTGGGTGTACATGTGTTTACAGGACTATTTGGGTTTAGTTGTGGGGAAATGGGCGAGCCCACCATCACTGACTGGACTATGTGGCTTGATGGCTAGCAGTGTGTTCACCTGGTCAGCAGTCAGGACACTCTGAGGGAGTGCTTGTGAGTTGCTCTGTGTGTGCTATGCCAGTTGGGGGCACACGTTTTATTCAAGATCTCTTTTCAGAGCTTAATAAAGCAAAGGGCTTTGTCCCAATTTGAGCAAGAACTCTCTGATGTGTCCTCCATCATTGTCCCTCTAACGATTCAAGCCAAAATCGCCACAATATACAGCTAGGAGGATGAGGATGGCTAATACCAATTGCACATCAGCACACAGGCCACAGTCTACACCAGGAAGGTGGTGCTACAGGGTAGAAGTCAAAGTGGATGGTCAGTTTTTTTTTTCTAGAACAATATGCACATTTTGCCACCTGTAGTGCAGAGGAGAAAAAAAAAAGGTACAGTACATAAATCTGTGTCATCTACTGACGAGGAACAGCACTTTTGCTGTGCTATAATGAATGTATTGATCAACATATCAAGGAAAGCATATTTAAACAGGTGCACGGGGCTTTCTTATCTTATCTGCAGACCAGCTGCTTGGTAATGCCCAGTTAATCAGTTACAGAGGCAGCTCTTAGTGTGTCTACTGGCAAGTTTTGTTTATGTCAAACTTTGATTTCAGAAGTTAAGTGAGGGCAACCTGAACATCTGCTCCCTTCAACACTGATCGGAAGTGGAGGCGAAAGGTGATATGCCAGGAGATGCCGTTGTGAAGACAGATTGGGTTACAGACGGGCAACGTTTAGAAGCCTCAATAGACTAATGAATGCAACAGATGTTGTGCTGCTCCATTAGCAACATTTGTGTATGATTGCATTACCTTTGTACTCCACTGTACACCTGTGGTATTGACCACAAATCATCTCAGTCTAGCTGGTGACACCGACCCCAACAACGCTGCTGTGATACACCCCTGCCAGCACTGCTCACACTTCCATATCAGAGTCACTGAGGAACTGAGAATGGTTCAGCAACCGGATGATATCTGGTCAACAGTGATCCTGTAGCCAGAAACTGACCAATGATGACATGAGTAGAGTGGTTATGATAACAGATGGTCTACATTCTGTAACTGTGCACCTGTTTAGCTGAACTGTAAGGGTTCAGCTAATGGTTTTACGAAAGTGGCTAAGGATGAGTAAGAAGTCCTTAAAACTCTTTCCTGATTGGAAGTCTGTAAACCCTTAAAAATCAGATTTCTGTCGTGTGATTTATTCTTTGTCTAAAAGTAAAGAGAACCCAATCATATGATCCAATGATATATTAAATATCTTTCAGTGGCAGAAGTGTGTAAAGCTCTGGCATTAGTGTTTCAATCAACAATCTGGTATATGTGCCCTGTTTAAAATTGTATAAAAAATAAGAATGATAAAAGTCTTATCTTCAGAACACATGCTTGTTAAAGTGTATCATGACACAAATGAAATTTCTGAGGCCAAAACCATCAACTGCCACAAAACTAAAAAGTCTGGACTCCTCCAGTCCACAGGTAAAAGGTGTACAAATGTAGGAAATTGAAGGTCATTGTATTACCCTCCCCAAGAATGTTTGAGTAATAAAGATTCACTCCATGACTAGGACATTTGTAGTCCACAGGGCCACAAAGGAACACAGGGTAACTTCTAATAAACTAAAGCTGTCTCTTACATTGGCTAATGTTCATGAGTCCACCATAAATAAACATTGAACTGCAATAATGTGTATTAAAGTGCTACTAGGTGAAAGACTTAATAAATAATATTTCTGCTCATTTACAGTTTGCTAAATGGCACATGGACAAACCAGAAGGCTGTCACTGAAAATACGAACAGATAGAACCAGAATAGACTTTTTGGATTTAAATGAGAATCTGGATGTTTAAAGAAAGGTGAGCACCACATTCCAGCATAAGAATATTATCCCATTTGTGAAACATGGTCAATCAGATCAATACAAATGTTTTTGAAGGACCTAAAGTGAGCGGCAGCATTCCAGTTGAAGCACTTCTGTATATATGAATTGCGAGTTTGCAGGACTGAGTAATGTTACCTGGAAACATTTTGTTGCAGTTATTGCTGGGTCACAGCAGAAACTGAGCAACAGCAAAAAGTGAAAGTTCAATTACTTTTGCCATTCAAAGATATGTAATATAGTTTCATTTTCCTCAACAAATAAATACCTAAGTACAATATTTTTTGTCATTCAACTGTTTCTTTATGTAAATCTGATGATGTTTAGGGCACATTTGTGCAGAAATATAGAACATTTGAAAGGATTGAAAACTTTTAAGCACCACACTAAGTGATGAGGCAAGTCTTGGGCTGGTACTGTAAACCCAGACTGAAGAAATCTCCAGAGGCCAGTGGTTCACAAACAGAACCCAAGACCTATCAGTCGTTTCTGAGCGACACCTGTCTGTCTTGCCAGCTGTCCAGAAGGACCGTACTCAGAGATCCAAGGTCAGTGCAGAAAAAGGGGTCAGTCATTCAGTTTGGGTTTTTGTTTGTTATTCTTGCACGCTTCACATGAATATAGTTGTTTGGGTTCATTCATTTAAAGAACATACATGATTATATATATAGAGAGAGGGCATGTGTGACAGGATGATGGGTCTTCTATGCTTAATAAGATGTGGTCACATGATGACATTTTTGTGCAGTTGAGTAAAAGGAATGAAACTTACTCATAGCAGAGGTTTCTTTTGTTGTATTTTTGCTATTCTCCACATTTAGCAAAGGCATCAGGATGACAAAATATCACATGAAACAGGTAATTTTAAATATCTCACCATTTACACACATCCCTTTCTTTTACAAGGTAATATACATTGGCATCTACTTCTACATCTTCGAAACAAAAGGCAAGTAGTCATAAGGCTATAGGATACATATTATACACCTTCCTGAAAACTGACATAAACCTCAATAAACATAAACACATACACACATTCAAATATACAACATCTCTAAACGATTAAATTAATTTAAATGTACTGTTGCTGCTGCTCCAAACAACTTGAAAAGCAACACCAAGCAAAGACAGATCAGTGACGTTGTTCTGTCACACTATCCAGCTGCTCAAACCTTTGCTACATTACATTACGTCCTAGTGTATAATACAAGCTGGAAAAAGCAAAATTTAACAGAAATAAAAGGAACGAAAGTTTATTGTTGGCTGGGAAAAGATGAGTTTTTAATTTTTGTTTACATGACTGGAGGGTGGGGGTACTGCAGTACAGTAATGTCAATCATCCATTTACATGTAGATTCTTTAGTATAAAATTAGCAACACTGAAATGCAAGCTTACATTTGTTCAAATCCTTCAAAATCAGATCCCTAAACATGGTCAATTGTTCCTGTGATGCTCTGTTGTTAATGCTGTTGGACACACGTTCATCTTAGATATTTCAGACATTGCTTCACCAACCTGGAGCTTAAATTCTGCAGCACAGTTTTTGTATCACAACATGATACCGGTAAGTTCTAGATTTGATCAATTTAGTTGTTAATGCTTAACAACGATATAATGTCACTACTGGTATGGAGCTACAAAGGCCTCCAGGGGTCAAGTTAGATGCTTTACTTCAGATCAGTAAATTCAGCAACACTGGGGCTACATGCGGTGGCTTATCTTGAGTTTTGAGTCTTGAGTTTTTAAACGTAAATGAACATTTTCTGCGGCTTAGACTGGGACGGCCTATAATGTGGGGCAGCCTATCATGGTAGTGTAACTGTGACCGGTAATGGTACCACTGAGGTGTTCTTGTGCAAGGTACCGTCCCCAGGTACTGCTCCCCAGGTGCTGCCCATGTCAGCTGCCCACTTCTCTTGCCCAGATGGGTCAAAAGCAGAAGGTACATTTGGTTGTGGTGCACTGTGTTCTGTGGTGTTTTCACAATGACAAATAATCATTCACTTCACTTCATATAGATATGGACCCATAAATGCTGTATTTGACCCGTCGTTGCAGTTGTACATCCAGAAACCAAACAAACATCGTGGCTACATATTGCAGACAAAATTCAAACTAAAAGGTGAAAAAAGATTGTCAGATGAGAAATGGCCATGCCAGCATTTGTGACACATTTTTAAGATTGACAAAGTGACAGAACACCTATTACAGCCAAATGGCTACCTCTTCACACCGAATAGACATGGGACAGAGTTGAGATTGAGGGTGGAGATAAAGATTGTAGTCAGTTTGGGGTGTGTGGATGTGTGTGTGGTGTGAAGAGGGGTGTTGCTTTTCAGTATGTGTAGAGTAGGTTAGTGCCATTTATGTTTTGAGCACGAGTTTTTTGCAGTATGTATAGTGTGTGTGTGTGTGTGTGTGTGTGTGTATGTGTGTGTGTGTGTGTGAGAGAGAGAGAGAGAGAGAGAGAGAGAGAG
>JBBIGC010000007.1:17834668-17847188 GCA_037576955.1 Lepidarchus adonis | reverse complement strand
CACACACACACACACACACACACACACACACACACACACACACACACACACACACACACACACACACAGTGGCTCACTTCTGCTTTCGGCAGCGAGGAGAGAGCAAAGCGACGCATCTCCGCCTTGTCTTTCCTTCTTTCCAAACCGTTCCTCCACCCCATCTTGTCTGAGGGTCTTTGCCTTCCTTTCCTGGGAAATTAACAAGCCTTAGATCATATGTGGCTGGGACAACATGGAGTAAAGCAATCTTTGCCAACAAGCATTCACAGCGTACACCAAGGCTTTCGTTGATGTACAGCAGTGGTTACCATTCGTGGTCCTGGATTACCCTTGTCTTACACATTTGTGTGTTTTCTTGCTAAAACACCCAGTTCAGCTCAGGAAGGGTTTGTTAATTAGCTCATTAGTTGGATCAGATGTAGTAGAGCAGGAAAACACTCAAATATGCCGGTCAGGGTTACTCTAGGTATTCCTTCCACAGAGGTCTTGTTGTATGGAGCTTCACACTCTGGGGAATGGAAAGATTGCTTTACTGTTCTCCATTTCAAAAAGATAATTTAAGGCCTGTCCTGCCATGCTGTGCACTGCGATCATGCCGGGGCATTCAGAATCCTCCATAGCACAGAAGAGAGCATCCTCAGACTGGCTGACCTAAATCAATTCCAGTCCTGTCTGGATGCTAAAGGAGAGAGAGCAAGAGAGAGAGAGAGAGAGAGAGAGAGAGAGAAAGCATCAGCAACATGGCCAATAACTGGCACAGCTCTCTCTCTCCCTCACTCCCTCTCTCTCTCTCCCTCTCTCTGTCTCTCTCTCTTACTCCCTTTCTCCCTCTCACACTCTCTTTCTGCCATCAGCCATCGTGTGGAGAATTCCAGGGACTGCATGCATCCCAGCAGCCGCTAAGGGGACGTTGCTTGTCTGGTGGAACCAGGCGTTGTCCCATCCTCCACTCTCTTCTGCCAGCCAGTGACAGGCACTGCATTTTTAAGGTGGATTTGTGTCTACATCAAAGCTGTCACGATCAGCCTCTGCTGGGGAGACTCGCCAAGCTGCCTGAGATGCTTCTGCCCACCTGTATCTGCAAGTGAGTGTGCATGGATCTACGAGGCATAGGGAGTCAACGTTGCTCACACTACAAAGGAGGTGGCTCAAAACATGGGCTTTTCTGTCCTGGATTATTGTACGAGGAGCATCCAGCTATCTTCTGCATGCCTTCTTCTCCTCCCTTTGACACACACTGTCTATGTCGCTAAGGAAAAAGACAGGTCTGTGAATGGCATGCGTGCTGCAGCAGAGGTGGGGTTTGTAGATCTTGCCTTTTTTAGACTCTTCAGATCATGCCAAGCCCCTTAGCATGGAGACAGACCTGAATTTGGACTATTTGAAGGAGCTGAAAGAGGAAGGAAAAATTAATTCTGAAGTGGGTAGAGTGACCGAGACCGATGTCACACAGATTTTTAATTGATTAATTTAAAAATTAAACTTGCATAGCATTGACTTTTTAAATGTTGTTTTTCTGCCAATATTGTTTCTCTCAATGCAAAAATGAAATGTTGTTAGTAATGATTACTGATGTTCTTGTAAAGGGCTCTTCAAAGCAAGTAATTTGCATTTTAAAATAATGTTTCAGATTTCTGTAAAATGACACAACATGAACGTAATACAGCTTCACTTTTTACACCTATGGGCATAAACAGTTTATACTAATGTCACACTGCAGAGCTTTAACTGATAAATATGGCGCGTGTTGTTTTGTCTAATTGTTCAAGCACGATAAGATCACTTTGCAGATATTCTTTTTATAATTAAACAGTTATGAGATAAGAAATATGAAATTATTATCATATCCAAACACACTGTTTATACTCTATACTTGATCCCTGCTTTTGGGAGGAGCAAAAAATTGTTAAATTCTTTAACAGAATTTCAAATGAAACTCCTCCTTTGTCCACGTACTGTCCAATTTACGAGCTCTACATACAGTCATAAACTCTGTCAATCAGATAACGTGATTTTTTCTCATAGTGCTTGATTTCAGTTTAAGTTTAACATTGGAAAAAAATAAAACAGAATGTGCAAAAAAATGTCATTTTTTAAACAATATGTTAAATTCAACAAATAAAAAATTACAATGATCTGACAGATGCAGAAGTGTGTTATCTGTAAAGGATTTGTACTTATTTTCACTTAGAAAATTAACAAAACATTATCTGACCAGGAACGCCCACACTTTTGCACATAACCATATTTTATAGGTCTGCTGTGTACAATTACTCTGTATATGTCATCATGCATTTTAGTCAGCCACCCTCCAACCCATTCGTCACTGGTTAGTTTATGACCACTGAACTGCTGCTGACCTTATTATCATCATTCAGGTGTTAGACGATGCTCAACACAACAGCGATTCTGACAGAGGTATAGTACTGGAATTTTTGTGTCACTTCTATGTTCTTACCACCAAAAAAACATCCAGCCATGGCCAACTCTGTGGTCAGAATCTGACCTCTGATGAAAGTCAAAAGGATGATTAACACAAATTGGGCATAAACAAAAGGGCTACATCTGTAACTGTACATGTACACCCCTCACATTTTTGTAAATGTTTAATTATATTTTTTCATAGTACAAAACATGAAGCTATGACACTTTGATACAATGTAAAGTAGTCAGTGTACAGACTGTATAACAGTGTAAATTTGCTGTCCCCTCAAAATAACTCAACAAACAGTCATTAATGTCTAAACCCTTGGCAACAAAACTGAGTTCACCCCTTAGTAAAAATGTCCAAATTGTGCCCAATTAGCCATTTTCCTTTCCTGGTATCATGTGACTTATTAGTCTTGCAAGATCTCAGGTGTGAATGGGGAGCATGTGTGTTAAATTTGGTGATATCGCTCTCACACTCTCACACTGCATCAAATTGGTCTGCATGGCTGTCATTCCATAAGGAAGCATCTTCTAAAGATGATGCACAAGAAAGCCAGTAAACAGTTTGCTGAAGACAAGCAGACTAAGGACATTAATTACCGGAACCATGTCCTGTGGTCTGATGAGACCAAGTTAAAAATATTTGGCTACAGTCAAACATGGTGGTGGGAGTGTCATGATTTGGGGCTGCATGAGTGCTGCCAGCATTGGGGAGCTACAATTCATTAAGGAAACCATGTACTGTGACATTGAAGCACAGCACAATCCTCTTCCTTTAGAAACTGGACTGCAGGACAGTATTCCAACATGATAACGACCCTAAACACACCTGAGGAAAACTAAGGGTAAAGTTGCTGGACTGGCCAAGCATGCCTCCAGACCTAAACTCTATTGAGCCTCTGTGGGGCATCCTCAAAGGGAGGGTGGCAGTGCACAAGGACTCTAATATCCACCAGCTCCATGATGTCGTCATGGAGGAGTGGAAGAGGATTCCAGTGGCAACCGGTGAAGCTCTAGTGAACTCCATGGCCAAGAGGGTTAAGGCAATGCTGGAAAATAATGATGTCCACACAAAATATTGACACTTTGGGCACAATTTGGATATTTTCACTTAGGGGTGTACTCACTTTTGTTGCCAGTGGTTTAGACATTAATGCAGTGGTTCTTAACCTTGTTGGAGGTACCAAACCCCACCAGTTTCATATGTGCATTCACCAAACCCCTCTTTAGTGAAAAATAAAATATGTTTTTTTTTTCAAATTCAAGACATAGACATGTTTTTTGCTGGTGCACAAAATGAGCCGTGCATGAACATCACCTTGATCAAAGAACAAAACCCACACAATTCTGCCGGTGCGAGACTAGCGCTCAACTTGGCGTCGCAAATCATGCAGCTAGGACGCTCACACGCTCACAATGTGAATCCATGTTGTTCATATTCGTCCGACCACTTTCTTCTTTTGCCCGACATAATTAGTATGGATTCAAATATTAACAAAAATCAGGCGGAATTCAAAATTGGTCTGCCACACAAAGCAAAGTAACTTTTTGGTCATAAAATGAATGGTTGAAGGTTGGCTGACACAAATTGTGACATAAACTGCATTAGTAACAGTAATTGTCTCTATCTGTTGAGCCTTAAACATTACCTAAACGAAAACAAATGTGGACGAAAGCCAGAAAATAAAGCAATTTTTAAAAATGCAATTAATTTGCCTGTATTATCACAGCTATGACTGATAAATTAAATATTGCACAAAGGGCATGGACACATTACCCAGTGTGATGGTATCTGGCATCTCCAGCTCACATTCTCCATGCTTAAGTAAATGCGTCTGTCCTTTCCGTCCACATGCAGTGGATCTGACTACGTTTCTCTTGCCGGACTCTAAATGACCACCATTAGCTGGTGGCATTGCAAGCTGCCCTATCGCCAAATGAGCTCTGTTATATTCCTATCATGCAGCCGTATGTCTGACTCATTACAGAATGAGACTTGCTTTTTATTAGCTTCCTTCCCTCTACCGCTGGCGGATTTATGAGTGTCTCAGTCTAGCGGGGAAACACTGTTAGTCAGAAGTAGCTGACAGCATTGTTTTCTTGCTGCTGATGCACTATGAGTGAATTTGCAATGAGAACTGAATTGGATGTTGAAGGTCATTTAAATCAGCTTTGCTGTAAACAGGGCATTTGATTCATGAAGCAGTCAAGTCACCTCATAAGTCTATGCTTGTCTGCACCTCTAATAATGTGCGATAAAGTCTTCTTGGCAAGTCTAATTTTTCTTTAATAAATAATAAACAGAGAAAATTCTCACATAGCATACAGTGAGTTATGTATACATATGTATACCATTCAACTCCCAGTGCTGTTAGCCATCCTCTAGTTCTTTTCTGACCACACAGCTGCTCTTGGTTGGACATGTTTGGATAGTTGGCCACTTACAACTTAGCAGTGACCTGATACATTTGTACCAACACCACACATTTTTTCTGTCCCACTGCTTTGTCAGTGTAACTGTTTAGAATGGTCCACCTCCAAAATAACATCAGTGGCAGTCCTCTGGTCAGAAAAAGATCAATAATAAATGGAATAAATGGCAAACTGTATGACAACAGATGATCTGCAAATACTGTGACTCAAATCGGTCCACTGGGACCCTCGAGGAATCTTTGCTCTAATTCAACTCACAATTCTCAAGGGGTAGTTGAATGAAAAATCTGAACTGTTTGTGGGTCCCTGGGGACCAGCTTAGGAGCCACTGGAGCACCCATCTACTGTACGCCTAGATCTTGCCAGAAAAATGAGTCTCATATGTGGATATTGTCCTTATTCCAATGTTAAACACACCAAAACAGGACTTACACCACACTGCTCAGGTATCCACTCCTGTATTGTAATTCCTATGTTTAGATTTTACAGGGGGACCTGAACAGTTTAGGGATATGAACACAGGGAAAGAATGCAAAAGAAGAGAAAAAGGCGTCCACTGTGTGCAGCGATACAAAGTCTTTACTGTCCAGAGCCTTATGGTTGGAAATACTCACTGTAATAAGAATCCATTCTGTCCTTGTGTCCGAAGAGGTGAGTTTTTACCCTTAAAATACTTACTCCAGATGGCACTCAGCCAGTAGATCTGTACATTAATAAAATACACCCACACCTCATTCTCAACACCACTACGTTTGTAGTCATTTAGATTCTCTGACATTTCCCTACAATCATCTTTGTATTCTTCGTATGCTTACCAATCCTGTATCACATTGCATTAAACAGCATGACTGGGTTTATTTGCTCTTAAATCCATGGCAGTAATGCAAAGGTGTTGTGTGACATTTGGATAACACAGCAAGCATGATTCACATTCTAAATGCCATGGCCAAGTTGTCTATAGATCTGTCTGAATACTGAACAAACAGGCAATTGGTTTCCGGGGTCTGAGCAAGCTTCATTTTAACCCTGCATCTGGTGAAGAAAAAACAACATGAGAGTCAGTTCAGCTGTTGCGAAACACGACAGGAAAAACATGAACACGAATGTAATTTCAGACAGGACACTGAATCATCTTCCGTAGTCTCAGCACTCTGCTTTAGCAGAAGTATGTCCTAGTACATTTCAAGAACCCAGTGCCTTGAAAAACATAAATGTTCAAAACAAATTATGATCTACTTTCTCAAGAATCACAGTTATTGTTAACAGCATCTTACCATTTTTATAATTTCTCACTGAAAAAAAAGAAAATACAGTATATGGGTGCTCGCGAGAGGCCTATCATGGAGTGTCCAGCAGAGCATAACTGCACTCAGACTCAATGGGTGTGTAGGATGGTCATCTACCTGTTAACTGGCTTAACAAAATCTCTGCCAAGTGTGTTAAACTGTCCAAATATATTGTGTTAGCAGCAGTTTACACTCTCAGAGCCTAGTTTTCACCTTCCACGTAATTTGGCTACATAACAGACAAAGGACAACAACAGTGCAGTGAAAGGGACGATTTGTCATTGTGAACATACCATCACGCACAGGGCACCACAACAACCTTCCAGTTCCTAAACACTAGGCCACCACTGCCCCTCTGTAATACACCAGTAACTACATTATGTAGACAATATGTTCCTGATTCTGTGAGTAACACACTGCTGGTGGCAGTGCAGGACCTCCCGTTTCATTGTTTTCCTGTAAGTTGAAAACAGCATGAGTCAAGCTTTGCTGGACAAACATTTCCCAGGTCACTGTTCTGTAAGCTGCATGTTTCATGACGACACGATGACACCATCAGCTACACCAGTAGGTTCCAGCCTTCGTCCCTGTTCTGCATAGTTTGGGGTTCGCTTGATCTGACTAACTACAACTCAGAAATGACTTCTTAAATAGCTGAACAAGTGGATCAGATGTGTCGGAGAAGGGAAAAGACCCAAATATACAGAAGAAGGGAATGAATCGGCTAATGAGATATTTTCTTGAAAAAGGACCATTCCAAATAAAATGTAAACCACTGGAAGCTTGTTTTCTTTAGAATCTAAATAAAGTATCCAAATGTCTGTGTCAGGTTTGGAAGTAAGCAGCAGGGTGGCAAATGAAGTTTAACATTAATTTAATAAACAATGATTCAGGAAAACAGGACATGAACAAGACTAAATATAAGACGTAAAATAAACAGTAACAGCAGAATAGAACAAACAGGGAAAGAAATAGAATAACCAGCAAGATAAACAAGGGAAGAAACAGAGAACCAACACAGAGACACACACACAAGGCATAAATAGCCTACTACACTCAACATGGGACACCTGGAAAAGGGGAGGAATTACAAACAAAGTGCAGGTGAACGTGGAAAGCATGAAAAAACACATGTGACGACCAAGGATGTCTTTAGTATGATTATGTTTTACTTATGACAACTATCATGCAAATGTAAAGCGGTTGCAAGGCCCACTTTTACTTTTTTTTGAGTGCTGGGTAAAAACTAAATCCAAACAGAATGCAATGATTTGTAAATCTCTTAAGTCCTGTGTTCTTGTGAACTCTCCCTGACCTCCTCTGTTCACTTTTCTCTAGAGGTGGAGTGAAACGGGGACGAGATCTGAAAGGGCCTTGATGGAATTTGGAGTATAAACCCAAAGTATGTTGAGGGGCCAAGGGAGAGGGAGGGCCCTGCTGGAAATTGGATTGCAGCTGGCTGCGTCCCTGGAGTCGCTGCCTTTTAATTGGATGTTGGCCTTTTGTTCATACATTAGCATCCATAATGTGGTTTCGCTCCGGACTCTCCAAACATCCTCCCCAACTTCTCAAGGTGACATATCCCCAAAACTCTTTTAATTGCATCTCCCTCTCTTGCTCTCTCTCTCTCATTGCCTCATGGTGGTAGAAGTGTTTCTTTTCCTTCTGTCCTTGTCAAGAGTCTATTGTAAAGGCGAAAGAGGCCAGAAGGGATGGAAGCTGTATGATCCTCCTCCCCCCAACTACCCCTTCAACACCTTGAGCTGAACTCTTCTCTGCTTGATTCTCATTAGACCCCTGCTGTGCATCTGAGGAAGAAACCTGCAGTAGTTAAAAATAATGGCCCTAGTTTCCTTACACTCACCTACGGATGATTAATATTTCTTTATGAATGGTCTTTCATGTTCGAGCAAAATGGAAGAAGGGTGATTTTTACTGTGAGACTCGTTTTGCCTGTTTCAATTTTTAATGGAAAGGTAAAGGGGAGAATTTCTGTCATACTGAAAACACTGAGGAGGAAGAGGTGAGAAAAGGAAGAAATAATTTACATTGCAAACCTCAAAGTTGACATTTATTATTTGATATGAGAAGAGATAACTTTCAAATTAAACACAAACTTTACATTTATGACTTCATATTAAATTCAGTAGAGTACTCTGTATGAGCAGTGGTTAGGACCTCGCTCTTGGTGGCAGGTTCTAGTTCCAGCTCAGGTACCAAAGTGGTAACCTTGAGTAAGAAATTGTCCCACTATGCTGCTTCCATGAGCGCACGTCTGATGGGTTAAATGCAGAGGTCATGTTTTGTTGTGGCAAACTTGGTGCGATGGGCTGTGTTCACAATGACAAACTGTCACTTTCACTATTTAAAATGCAAGTATTAAGGACATTGTTCATAACTGAACTGCTGCTGCTTGAATTATTAACAGATGTTCTATTATTGGACAGAAGTCACCTGGAAGGCAGAGGTTTTTAGATTAGTCTCTGCTATTTGTTAGTTTCTGTTAAATAAAGTATTTTTTTTTAATAAATTAAATGAATTTATAATTTATAATTAAATGAATTAAATACATTTATGACAAAACTGATATTAAAGCTGATATTTATTGCATTTACCATGGTGGTGGTTGAGGTTGGAGTTTAGCCTGGATTAATAAAAGTAAACAATTGTTTATGGATTCACAAATACGTACATGCACACAAACAAACAAAGATGTACAAACACCTGCTGAATCTACTGAAATTGGTGATTCTGATAGTTTTGTTACTTATACATACTTCAGCTGTGTTCTTTGAAAAAGAGGACATACAGTGCTGCCATTAGCCATTTATATGCAATGAAGTTCTGAGGTAATTTATTCGTTATATATCCATACTTAATATATCTTTGGAGCTATATCTGTAGTAAAACTCGATTGATGTAAGGCAAATGCATTCCACACCTCTTGTCACTTAAATTTGCAACTACTGTAAAATCGAGCTATAATATCTATAATAATATCTCAATTATGCATAAACACGAAGCTATTTAAAGTGGGAAGACCTTACCATAGGTCTGAAAAAGTCACAGCATGTTTTAACCATGTTCACCAATGAACCACACAAATAAAACGTATGATTCAAACCATAAGAAAATAATTATTTTTCAATAAATATATTGGCGTTACACTGGAAACTGGACCAAAGCTACTATTTTGCAAAATTGCCCAAGAGTTGTTCTGGAACGAACACACGCGCACGCACATGCGCACGCACACGCGCACGCGCACGCACACACACACACACACACACACACACACACACACACACACACACACACACACACGTTTTGCCATTCTCCTTAATTGGTTTTAATTAGCATGGAATTTCACTTTAATACCACTAGAGATCACATACTGGATACTAGACTGCAAGAGTTTTACAGTTAAAGCAAAGCACCAGAAGCATTTAACCAGAATATCACATAGAGAATATAGAACATAGAGCCACTAGAGAATTACTAATATCAGGCCGACAATGGTCATGGTGACCTTAGGTTCATATGTGGTTTACTAGTGTTCCAACTCTTTTCCATAGAGGTTACAAAACGTGTGTATGTGGGCAACTGAACACCTGTGTCAGCAGTGGGTGCACAATAAACAGCAGGTTTACTAATCAGAAGGGGTTTCTGTATGATGTTGAACATGCAGGAGTAAAGGAGCTAGATCGTCTTTCACAGTGTACAGTTGCTGTAGGCAGCACTGAAATTACGATACGGAAAATCCCAAAAGAACCTAGAACCCATCTAATCCACACATATGTTCGAGTCCTGTGATCAATACTGGATGACCTACTTTCTCTCAAATTGGTCTTCACATTGCCTCATCAGTCACTGATTTTATAGAGATGAGGCAATATTCCAATAATTGGACCAAGGCTCCTGTAAAAACTTTCACAACATCTCTGATGCACTTGAGGTGCAATACATGAAGGCTGCATGCATTTACCATTCTCAAGGGAAAGAGAAAAGATGGGGAAGGAAGTTATATATCGGCTTTTAATAGTTAATGCTCGTACATGCTTTACCAAGTTTTTCTGTCCCTTGGTCATCAAACTCGTCTTTGTTAATGACATGGTGTCAAAGTACAAAAGCTTCCACTGTATTAGCTTTTTATCACAGACACACATCAACGTCATTTTTATGAAATGGTATGTGTTGCTAGGTTTAACCTTTTTAAAATTATGACAGCAACATACTTAGCAATCAGCAATATATCTTTTTTTTTTTCAATAATCTAGATGTTGCCAAGTTTTGCCATAAGCACAAAGATTTGTCATAAATCTCAAACTGTAAGTTGTAGTAACCCTACACCAGTTGTCACCAACACTGGTCCTGAGTTCCACAGTTGCCCCACCAGTCCTGGTTAACTAACCTCAGAAGCCCTTGGTTTGCGGAACCAGATGCATGTGTTAAATGAGGGGGCAGCGGGTTAGAAAGAGGTTATAATTAAACTCGTCAGGAGGAAAAAAACCTGCAGGAGGGTTGGTGGACCTCATTGTTCTTCAAAAATTGTGGTAAGATCCATAGGTGTTTCGTTATTAAGAATCAGTGTGTAAGGGTGGTAGCATGTGTTTTTCCCTCTGTGATGAACATTGATGTATATGATGTAACCAGAGCACTTGACAGTAGAGTGATCTGAACCTGATTTTTTTATCACGCAGAGTAAGACAGATGTCCTAGGTCCTTCAATA
The DNA here is from genome assembly GCA_037576955.1 of Lepidarchus adonis. Taxonomy (NCBI): domain Eukaryota; kingdom Metazoa; phylum Chordata; class Actinopteri; order Characiformes; family Lepidarchidae; genus Lepidarchus; species Lepidarchus adonis. The sequence goes on along the minus strand of JBBIGC010000007.1, from coordinate 17,836,309 downwards.
TGCTTATAATTATAATGTTTACATGTTAATTTATAATGTTACACCAACAGATAAACCACACCACAAATTGTCAGTGGAAAATTATATGAGTCAAGATTTAGAGTTTTATTTTCAATACAACAGTATACACAGTACACAGTGTATTGAAATGCTGTTTCACACAGCCCCCCACCTTGGTGCAGTCGTAAAGAAAAGTGTAATGTAAAAAGGTATAAAATATGTTCAAATACACAAAAGGTACACTTAAATAAAAATTTATAAGTAAATAAATTAAAATAAAAACTAAATATACATTTATTAAAAAGAAAAGATCTAAAAACTAGATCTTTAAACTTTGACCTTGTGAGTGCAAAAGATTGTTCCAAGTTTAAGTCCACAAGACAAAGACAAGACAGACTTGTGCAAGATTAGCTGATGCAAATTTGATGCATGTCAAATTAAAATAAATAAATAAATAAAATAAGTAAAAATAAAAAGCTTGTAAATTCGTTAAAAAAACAGTTTAAGAACAATCACATACAAAAGTGGATCATTGTGCGTCTGGCATGATATATGTGTGTGTCCGGCATGGGACTAATGAAGAACATGAAACATGAAGAAGCCATGTTTAAAAAAACTAGACAAATATAAATATACTGCCAATAAAACATACACTATTTGAGCAAGATACTTATTAAAAATTATAAATATATAAATACATACAAATGATAAATACATAAATTACAAATATTTTCAAATATATATATATATAAATACATATAAATGTAACCAATAAAGGTGCAAAAGCGTAAGCAGCCAAGGTGCTGACATTATTATATAATCTCACATCATATGATGTTTCATGCATGAAGCACAACACAAGGCATTATGGTTTTAACAGCATGATAACCTGGGTTTACAAGGAGCAATGACAAAAAGAAAATGTATCTTTGGCTTTTTATGGATGTAAAAAAATCTATGTCTAAAAGATTTTATTTGTGAAAAAATTACAACCTTTTTATGTCCTTCTGAGATGTTCTCTGTATTTCCTCATTAACCAAGGACTCCTCCTCCCCAAGGGTCTCCAGACAATTAAGTAAGTTTGAAAATCACAATCCAGTTTCACCAAATGATGTCCGTTTCTGGGACAGAAACTTCGTTACTGGAGCTGCGTCAAAATATAATGTTTGTACTATAAGAGCTATAAATGTCTATAAGAGCAAAAGCCTTGCATCTCCATGAATGTGTGTATTAGCCAGAAAATAAAACCACAGAATAGACCTGTAACTTGCAATTTCACACCAATGGTCACAAACCCTGACCCTGGCCATCTAGTTTGAAGAGTCTACTTCCAGCTGGGGTCTGCGACACCTGCCTGGGGTAATTATCTTCAGAACCCTTTGATGGGCAGGACCAGATGTCCTAGTGTTACTGTAGGTGAGAAACAGCTCTTTGGAAAAGTAGACAAGGTATGAACAGTGGGATATGATGTAACAGGTCTCTAACAAAGGCTCCTAGTAGTGAAGAACTAGTGAGAAAATAACAGCTAATGCAGCAAAATAAATAGCAAATTCAATACAATATATACAAAGGTGTTTATTAAAAAATAAGGGGTCAGTATCTGGTTCTCTTCTCAGGATGCTGAGGTTTGGGTTCCCCACT
>JBBIGC010000007.1:17806567-17823151 GCA_037576955.1 Lepidarchus adonis | reverse complement strand
TGAGAACGTGTAGAGAGGAGAGAGAGAGAGAGAGAGAGAGAGAGAGAGAGAGAGAGAGAGCGAGAGAGAGAGAGAGAGAGAAAATTCTTCTAAATTGACTGGAAAAAGGTCACTGTAGGGGTCAACCATCAGCATTATTGAAAATGTCACCAAAATGAGAAAGACAGTTTCTATTCAGTCACACAGAGCAAATGCACAGGCCATGTATTGCCTTAAAGTCAAATTTAATTGGAGAATTCCCCAAGTAAATATAAAAGGTGACATTTCGCCTCCTGTCCAGGTCCAGAATGCTAAAACGACTGCTGGCCTCAAATGTCAAGGTGGAATAATTTGAGCCGATATTCTGACATTAAAGTTTCCCTTTGCCCCAAGAAAATCACAAAGGTCAAACCTTACATTTGATTCAATTTGTGTCAACAATTCGCACTAAGCCCAGAGTGAATTTGATGATCAAAGATAGTTGGTCGGGGGCTGTTGTATCTGGAGAAACACAATGGTGTGAAGCACTGAATTACACAGTGGAGAGTTTAATAGCTGAACATTGGGGTAAATAAGCAACACCACGCATCTGGGATTATGGTAAGAAAGCGCTTCAGAGAATTTCTACTTCCTTTTACACAAGAAACTTTATTTCCTCAGAAAATACAACACTAATCATAAATAACAAAGCAATGACCCTGGGCAAATCCTCTTATTTCAGGATAAAGGCATCAAAACAACCCCAGAGAACACAGCATTAAAGCAGGTTGCCTAGGTCTACAGGATTTGCATTTGGAATCAGAACTAGAACAGAACTATATTGATCCTGTGGGAAATTGCTTATGTTATAATTGCACATATAGACAGAGAAAAAAACATAAAAATATAAAATATACATAAAATGCAATATAAAAATGAAATTTAATTAAAGAAATATACTGCCTGGTATTCGCAAAAGTTGCCATAATCAGAGATCTAATAAGGAACAGAGAGAACAGCTCATACTGTGTCAGTGATAGGAGGAGGAGTTAGTCTGATAGCAGAGGGTAGGAAGTATTCTCTGTGGCGTTCAGTAGCTCTTCATGCTAATAAGACCATGGCAAAAAGTGTTTCTCTGTTCTGCCTCAACACTGTCAGTAATAGAGTGAGGTCTAGACAGTATTCCAAAATTTCCAAGTTCCTAAGATCCTTTCCTACAATGTAGCAACACCAAGGAGTCCTGAAAAACCAGTTCTTTAGTCTTACTCCTGCAACCACTTCATATTATATAGTCATCTGAGATTTTTTGTAGATGGAAGCCGTCTTTGCTGTATTTGAAGTAGTGTATAATTGAAAGTGTATTACATAGCACTGTGTCCATGTGTAGTCCATAATCCATTAGCTGAAAGGACTATATACCTGCATATCAGACAGCTAACTCCCTAGCTGAGCTAGTTGAATGGTGTTAAAAGCACTTGAGAAATCAAAGAACATAATCCCTGAAGTTCCTCCTGGCTTGTGTAGAACACTATACATAGCGCACAGCAGTTAGATAAAGATGCCATGCATCTCAGTCCTGGCCTGTAGGTAAACTGAGAGAGTGCCAACTTAACCAGGGCTGTGAAGGCTCGAAAGGACCAGAACATTGTGAAGGTTATGATAGGTGGACACTCTTTGCCAGATGCAGACCTACAGTTTTAATGTTTTATAGTCTGTGGTCGTGCTTCTTCCATAAAAACAATGCAAAAAAACAGAGTATACCATGTGTCAGTAAGGTGCTGGAGTACTACAAGAGCAAAGTCAAGTTCATTTGATGCTTTAGTTTGAAGGTAACACCAAGAGCCAAATTGAAATCTCACAAAAGACTGAAGGCAATAAACTCTCAGACCCTCTAAATTAGACACACTAGTGGTCTGTTAACTTATTCCAATTAACTGATGTGCCTGATTAACAAACACACACTTAGTACCTTTGATTGTTCAGCGATCAGTCACATTAGGGATAATTAGGCATCAAATTGCCTTCTTCAGCAAATGCTCTTGAAGTAGAACAGAGTCTCACCAAGCCACTAAATAAATACGATTGTCCACTGGAGGGGTTGGTTTGAAGAGGCAGGCTAGTGGAGTTCGGCTGCGAGGTCACCCGGCAAAACAAGCTTCAGGACTCAGTGGCCTGCCACTCGAGTAATTACTTATGCATGGCTTCGTTTAAGGCTGTTGATTACAGAAAAACACTCAGAAACGTTATGGAGCATAAGAAGATACCGCAAATGAGGTGAGAAGGGGGCTTTTAGAGCAGTTAATTAGATATAATGATCTTTTCAGGAGGCAAGGGACAGAGAGACCAATAATAGTCTAGATATTAGGCATTAGTGGGAAGGGGCTAAACTTTTTCCATCCAACATTAAACGAAGTGATAGAAAATACAGAGTTCAGTTTAAGTGTTTAGTCTTCTAGTCTTTAGTATTTCTTCTTATGCTCCATAACGTTTCTGAGTGTTTTTCTGAAATCAACGAACCATGCATAAGTAATTACTCGAGTGGCCGGCCACTGAGTACTGAATAGAATAGAATAGGTTTTTATTGTCATTGTACAGGAGTACAACAAAATTGTGGGTGCTCCACCCAAGCAGCGGTGCATCAACAGAAAAAAAAAGAAAACCTATAAAATACTAATTAAGAATTTAAAATATTACAAAAAGACCCAACAAGAATATTTTAGAAAGGATGAACATGAAGAAATAAGATGTGGTGGTGATATATGCAATAGAATGTGGAGTGATATATACAGAATGTGGTGGTGTTGTTTTTTTTTTTGCATGATTCAGTCTAGTTTATTAATTATTGTTATGTTATGGGTTATTTGAAGTCCTGATGGCCCAGGGGAAGAAGCTATCTGTAGAATACCCCACTAGCCTCTTCAAATCCCTTCCAGTGGACAATCGTATTTATTTAATATCACAGACAAAATATTAAGAATGATGTATTAAGCAATGTTGAAGCTGGATTAGTTTTACCACAGGCCCTGGAATGTTATTTGTAAGGGACTGAAACAGTTTGTACAGGATGAATGTGTTTAGTTTTGTCCACATTACTCCAGATATCATGGAACTGTCACAGCTCAGACAATCCCATCATTAATCGTTCAGATGAAATATGTCTAAACAAATATACAAAACATTCCAATAAATAGCAGACATATTGCTTGTATATTGGGCCAATTGCATTGCCATGTAAAAGGTTTCCTTCACCTAAGCCCATTAAAAAACTGTTATAGATTGCAGTGTAGAATTTAAGGATAAAGGAAGTGTGGAAAGTCAACTCTCATACTCCTCCAGTAAAACTAATCATGCTCAAATAAGGGTTTAGACTGATTCACAGTTCTTTCTTCATATCACACTCTGCTTTCTAGAACCTACAAATCAATGACTCCCTCCTGCTGGTGTACAGCTAGAAACTGTAGCCCATCTGTTGATGCACAGTTTGTGAATCCATCCTCAATAACTATCCCACAGAGTTGGAGATTTTGAGGTATTAAACTGCGTTAACCAGCAGTAACACTTACTTGTGTAAAAACCCCTGCAACAACACTGTGTCTGATACAGCGCACACATATTAAACACTACTATGCCACTTACCATGAAGAGGAAGTACAAGGTGGGGTTTTAAATAATGTGAGGGGTTAGTGCAGTGCGATATCAGTAAATATCAGTAAAAGAAATTTTCATTTCTGTGATAACATTGTTTTAAAACACACAATGAGGAGTGTGATTTTTATATTCAGAGTGACCTCATTCAGTCTCACTTAGTGCTACTTTATTTTTTACCACTTTTCCCAAAAATAAGCACATCTTTTATGACTATTGTGAAAATATTTCCAAACAAAAAGCAAAAACTAACAAGCAATAAACAAACAAAACATACATATAGTGTATGTATATTTATTTATGTATCTATGAATCTAACTACAATTCCGAAAAAAGTTGGGATACCAGAAAAATGTAAATTAAAACATAATGCAATGCTTTACAAATCTCATAGTTTATTCACAATAGAACACAGACAACATATCACATTTTTAAAGAAAATATTACATTTAAAAAATATATATATAGCAATTTTTTATTTGATGGCAGCAACACTCAATATTTATCACTTCTTCTTCTTCTAACAACAGTCTGGGAACTGAGGAGACCACTTGCTGGACTTGTGGGGAAGAAATGTCCTATTCTTATCTAATACTGTATAGAATACCAGCTGCTCCACAGTGCTGGATCTTCTTTGTTGTAATTTTCCTTTCATGATGCCCCAAATTTTTTCAATAGGTGAAAGGTCTGGACTGCAGACGGGCCATAGTTCCATTTCGAAGCGATTCTGTTGTAACAGTATACAGTTTTGCATTGTCTTGACTATTCTTCAGTGTAAAGATGTTGTTTGGATGGGAGCATGTGTTGCCCTAAAACTTGTATATACAGTCCTGGTCAAAAGTTTAGTACTTAACAAATGGCAAAAAATCTTATGTTATATGGTTGCAAGTAGAGCTTCAACATGCTACAAGAAGAAATGGTGTGAGACAAAAAAAATGCAATTTATTGACAACAACACTTAAACTGAAAAGAACTAATGAAAATCTTAGAACCTTGTTAAGATCCAATCATGCAACTTATGATTTTTTTCCAAAATAGATCTTTCTCAAGTAATTCTACCAAATAATTCTTAAAGAATTATATGAATTTCCTGGAAAGGTCAATGTCCTGATCTTAATTTAAATGATGTGGAAAGTACGGTGGCCCTGAAGTGCAAACCACAACAACAAATTGAGAAACGCAAACACAAAAGTAGAAACACAAAAACAATATTGAGAAACACAAACACAAAAGCATAATCACAACAACAAATTGAGAAACGCAAACACAAAAGTAGAATCACAATTACATTAAAGAAACCGGAAAGGGGAGGTACCCGTCAGCAACAGCAGACATTTCTCATTGGACGTCTTTGTAACCGGAAGTTTCTCTGCCTGTAACGTTTTTCAAACATGAACATTAGCAGTGACCAAAACGTAGCTGTCGCTATTGGAGAATATTTTGATTCAGGACATAACATACGAGGTGATATTAGATCTGCTCAAATGTAATCATGGCATTTACAGCTACGTTTGGGTCTATGTTTGAAAAATACTCTGCGCTTCTGGCAGAGTAACGGTTCCAAAGATGTGCGGTCGTCCAATGAGCGATGTCTCCTGTTTCTGACTGGTACCTACTCTTTCAGTTTCTTTAATGTAATTGTGTTTCTGCTTTTGTGTTTGTGTTTCTCAATTTGTTGTTGTGTTTTTGCTTTTGTGTTTGTAATTTTCAATTTGTTGTTGTGATTCTGCTTTTGTGTTTGTAAATCTCAATTTCACCAACATCCCATTCTGTAAGAAGGAATGAGCATAAATTTCTCTGAGTTGATGTGCACGACATTTAGTTGCAGCTATTGCTGCACATGGTGATCATACAGTACCACATACCAAAATAACACAGCTTCACTGTTTCACAGAGGGTAAAAAGTTTGCTTGCTCATATATGTTAACAAAAAGTCCATATTATTGCATATTTCAAGATTACTAAGAAAAATCTGCTTAGCCTATAAGATTGTTCTGCTTTATACAGGAAATTTTCATTTTAAAAATATTTTCTTTAGTTTTTATGGGTTTTTTTTACAGAATGTAAACTGTATGCAACATAGACGGGACACTGAATGACTAAGGCTTCATAAGCCATGAAAGCAAGCCTCTGCTGGCCTCACTCTTCAATCTAATCCACCACAGAGATCAGCAACAGCAACTCTGCTCTAGAGAGATCAATCAGACGGCAGTGCTGGACAGTAATGTATGAAATGCTAGTTTGCTTGTTCGAGAGCTGCCTGCATCTGTGTCTCCTGAATGAAATAAAGCTGAAAACAACAGTGGGCTTTCAGAGCTTTGACAGTAAGAAGTGCTTTGGTATGCTCTACAGATTCCATATGTGCCAAAAATGCATCTGTGCAAAAGAAACGTAAGGTCCTTTAAGGTTTGCTGTGCTGTTCTGTTCAAAACAGCAGTTCAAAGCAGTTATTCCTCTGCTGCCGTTACTCCCTTGAGGTTGTCTATAATTTCCAAACACACCAGGCAGATTTATTGCTGCTGCAAGGAGGGAAAAGAATACCACCACAAATCTTTTGTTTGCTTCGGGTGGAAAACAACGGCTACATCTGCTGGAAGTGGGACAAAGCTTGTGTTTATAGCGAGTGCAGTTTATATGTCCACAGACAAAAAGTGCCCTACAACAAAGCTTTATTCAGCCTTTGCCGCCACGAACAATGTCTTTCAAAGAACGCTTTGAAATGCTGCCAGGTCTATGTTATAATGGAGTTACAAAGCAAAAGCTAATCTGGAAGCTCATAATGCGTCTTTAACCCATTAAAGAAGTCCAGTAAAGACTGCACTGAAGTGACTGCACTGAATCTTAGAACTCATTCTTTACCAAACAAACCAGCCTTTCTTTTTTACCAGGCAGATTGATAAGAAGCTATTTCTGGAATATAATTTTCAAATCATGGCAAACTAAACCGATATGTCATATAAGACATAGGAATTAAACAAGAACTTCAGTTTCCTTAGTGTCTGATAACCAGAGTCTATAATTAAGTCAAATATGTAGGCGTAGTGTATATCAGAATCTTTGTCATATAAAGCATAACACCCTTACAAAGATACTGATAGTGTCTCATCATCTACAACCCAATTAACCATTGCTGTGACTCACAATCTTTTGGAAATCTTCTCACCCAGTACAAATATATATATATAAAAGTTGCTTTTTACAGTGACATCCAAAAAGCTAGTGTGAAGTACAGTTGTACAACATATTTATACAGAAATATTATCTGAACTTGACACTGCTTTTTGAACACCACTGTAAAAAGTAGCTTTTCATTTTCACTGCAGTGTTTTGGTCAAAAGCAGATGTTATAGCTTTTTCTTTTTTGCAGGGATACAGAAAACATAAGTCAAAAGAATGGACATACGTAGATACAAAAGGGCCTCACGTATGATCACTGTAGTTATTTATAGTTGTAAAAGCCATTGTTCATGTCCTGAGGTATCAGTTATTCAACAAATCTAATAACATCTAATTACTTCTAAATAATAATTCTATTAAATAAAAGGTCAGCTAAATATTTGTCTTGTGCTTTTAATTTTATACTGTAATTTCTCCTTTCACCTTAATAAACTGGTTTCACACAACTTAAATATTCACGGGTCAGCAAGAACATTACAACCACTGACAGAGAAAGTGAAAAAACATCATGATAGCAACCACCAAAGGAAGGACATATTAGGCAGCAAGTGAACAGTCAGTTCTTAATTCTTTTTTTTATTTTATTTTGCTGGAAGCAGCGCAAGTTTAAGGTTCTGAGTGAATATGTTTAGGGCCAAACTGTGATGGCTAGAAGAATGGGTCAGAACATCTACCAGTTCCCAGGATGCAGTGATTAGTACTGAACCTGATCCATGGAAAATCAACCCATAAATCAGTGTCAGGGTAATGGACAAACAGAAGACCAAACTGTGGAACAGTCTGAACAAACAGTACATATCCCCACACACACTATTGTCTCTTGTAGAGACCGGTGGTTTTAATGTTATGGCTGATTTGTTAACTCTCCAGCTGACTCTCAGGCTTGCTGTAGCACTCATGCATTACAATATACAATTCAATACAAGGACCTGAGATGTACATCACACTGACCTTCTCTGATGTCCAGAATATCCTAGACAGAGTAATACCAAAGAGAGTATCAAGGTGCAATATGAAAAAAAAGCACAAGAAAAACCCCAATGTCAATTGGGTTAGTGATGTGAGATTAGTTCAATAAATCCCAGAATTTGAAGTTTTAAAGTTTCCAGAAGGTGCCATCAAAATCCCCAACGATACACTGAATAAGTCCATGTTCCATTTTGAAGTGTATTAAACACCTTTACCATAACTGTTGGCTTTGACACAGTTGGCCAGCTGAGACTGGTAGCCCCAGCTGAGATGGAGGGCAGAGGATTACATTTGAGAACAATGCTTTCTTTGTGCCAGGGTTTACCAGGGGCAGCTGGTGACACTAATGCTTACATTTGATAAATCATAATGGCAGCAGTTGCTCTGCTGAAAAAAAGTTGGAACTGGTAGCTTTCATAGTTTGGCCTGAAAGAACTACTTTGAGAGTGGAGAGGCATCATCCTTGTACTTTAGATTAGTTTAGATACCCTTTATTTAAGCAGAGAGCCCAACGAGCCATAACTTAGTCACTTGGCATACTTTAATAATGAAGCACCAATCAGGAACTTCCGGTGTCGACCAGAGGAGGATGGGTTCCCCTTCTGAGCCTATATTTAGGGAGTTTTTCTTGCCACTGTCGCTTTAGCTTGCTCATTAGGGGCTCAGACTCGGATTCTATAATCTCTGTAAAGCTGATTTGTGACAACGTCAGTTGTAAAAAGCGCTGTATAAATAAATTTGACTTGACTTGACTAACCTCCACCGTAAACAATAGAAGCTTTCAAATTCAGTAAAACATGCAATATGTATAAATGTCTGACAAAAGAGTGTGCAGTATAACAATAACTTAAAATTTGTTTTCAAGAGTAAAAGGCTACAGTGTAAAGCAACCAGTAGACAGGGTTGATTGTGTTCCTCAAAACGAGTAAAATGTGAAGAAAGCCAGAGGGGCATCTTGGGGGCTTGAAACCGGTTGTATTGTACAGGACGTCAAAAATACATTTGACCCATATTTGAGTCAGTAAGGCCACAGACACAGTTACAAATAAAACATGCTTAAGGTCAGATGGTTCTCCACAAATAGGCAGGTGTATGTGGTGTACACCAGAAGAACAGTGAAGGTCTGACCATAGTTTGGTCCAGTGGCAGTGGGGATGATTAGGGTTCATTTGTACTCATACTGAGGAGTGATGCAAGACAGTGCACCATGGTCAAAACACCAACCGAGGCAAAATCATTTGGAAGAACAATGTTTCTAAGCTGAACTGTAATTGGTCAGGTGGCTTGGTGAGGCCCAACACTTCCTAAGATACTTCATGCTGGTTGTTCTTTTGTTAACCAGATTTCCTTCCATCTCCAGGAACAGTCCGGAGCCAGCTGCAAGGCTGCTTAGCTGAACAGTGTTTTAATTCTCATACACAATTCACTACATTTGTATATGGAGGGGGAAGGGCCCTGTATTGTGCTTAGTAAACCAATTACTGTACCAAACACATCAGTCTGATTAATGCTCTTTTTGGCTTGCAGAATGAACAGCAGGTGCATGGCTGACACACTTTGGATAGAGGGCAGGCGATTAGACGGATTAGACAGAGAGTGAGCATGTGTGTAAATGCATATATGTACTGTATATCTGAGGGTTTAATGGCAAATATATTTTGTCAGGATCCACACAAGCATTGTACTGAAACATACTGTACTTATGCTCCTTTTCTACAGTAACTATACCTAATGGTTAACAAAGATGAATTTGCTGTTTGATTGACACAGTAGTCTACTTGTGCATAGTGAGAAACAAAAATATATAGTGTGCATGACTTCTAGCCCAAAAAGAACATGGAGAAGGTTATAAGACGCAACGTGGACTCATTTGAACATTAAATAGACTGATTCATGTCCACATGGGTGAGTAGGCATAAGCCAACTACTGACTTCCAAGCTCTGGGACGGGAACGGGAGTGAATCCTGGCAGCAGAACTAATCAAAAGCTCTAGTTATGGAAGAACATTTCCCAAACAGTGAAAAACAGGTTCATGTTCAGTGAAAGGGCTAACTCATTTAGAAACAGTTTTTAGCATGATACACAAACCACATCATGTGATCTAAATGTCATTTTCAATATTTATTAAGCATACTTTGCTTAAGATTTATTGTTTTTTTAGAGAAGCTAGAAAATGTAATATTTGATCAGTGTACAAGGTCAAAGCAAACACTGGCAGTTTATGAACGGTTTTATAGGTTTATTAGCATGGCATATGCTAGATGTAATGATGAAAGTTGGTTTTAGTTAATCAGTGATGAAGTTGTCTTTAGTCATTTTTTTTTTTTTTTACATTTTAGTCTTTGCCCCATGAGTTTTAGATATGTTTCACTACACCTGCACAGATAGCTTACAGGAGCATTTGAGAAGAATTGTCCACTGTTTGTGGTCTTATTACATTTTTAAATGTGTTTTGTGTGTGTGTGCGTTATTGCGTGTGGGGGAAATGATTGACAGGTCACCTTTACAGTGATACGTTATATAGTTATGGAGTTCAAATGAAGCAGTGTATAAGTTATCTGTGTGAAATACCATTATAGACGAGCAACACTTGAGCCATAATGGCTAGATTCAATAATCATAACCTTATTTAGTGCAGCTGGATATGGCCCTAAAAATAGCAGTGACTGCTGATAAAAAGAGATGACAGCAAATCACATTCATGTCCATTAGAGAGCGTTGTGTTAAATCTTAAATCTTAGAATCCTGCATATCTCCTTCGTATCCATTTCAGTGACAGTTAATTAGCTTAGTGTAAGGTGAACATCTTTAAGAAGGAGGATTAAAAGGGTATTGTTTTTGTCAAATCCAATTAGATTTCTAATTAGTGATCTAAAGTCTCCTGCTGTGTGAAGAGTGTTGCTGTTTGCTCTGACAAAATCCACAAATAGATTGGGTGAAGCTCACACTGCTACACTGCAAAGGACAAAACATGAAAAAAAGTCAATGCACTCGCTGAAAGGGAACCTTTGGGTTTTCTGTGACAAGTTGCCAATGTTTATCCCGTTACTCCCGAGATCGGTCACAAGGCCTCATCAGCAGACAGAGCAAAAAGAGGGATGGAAATAAAAATAAAATCAATACATCAGAATCAAATTAAGCCTGCCAATCAAATCAGCATCATGGGGCCAAAGTTCAGCAGTACAGGCCAACTTGGTCAATACTGAAAATCAGCCTCACGATGGCCCGGGGGCAGCCGTCATGCGAATAGTGAGATCTTCGTACAACGGCTAGCACATGGGAAATATTGATCTCAGAAGAGGTAGAGTGCTTCAAAGGGAGCCATCTACACTGCTGAGGCCATAAGCTCTCACAAACACATACACACAGCAAGAGGCAGAAGCCCAGTTTGGGGCTTCCACTTCAGAGAGGCGAGGTTTCTTTGTTCTGAGGGCACCTTAACCAGCTCATTACTGATTCCAGGAGATCTCCAAGATCTCTGTTTCCTGGAGTGAGAAGGGTTCATGCCAACACACTAGAGCTGCCAATGACAGCAGAGTGCAGACTTCCATGAAAGAGATCAAAAAGTGTCAGAGACAGGAGATGTTGGTTTGAAACTTGGGAGGAAAATGTGCTCTCACTTTAATGGTGTTAGGGAAAAAGTTCATGAAGTTCAGAGAACCACAGAGAACTTACTGAGCTTGGGTGGACTGCAGTACATCTTTCTTTAGAAACAATCACACAGCGCTTAAAAGGGTTCTTCCAATGTAATCATTTTTGATATTAAAGGCTGGAAGAAACCTATGATTCTTTTATACAACTGACCAAAAAAATGTTCCACCATACTTTTTCTCTGCGCCTTTATAGCTTTCTGCATCTGCCGGATGAAACATCGCAGAGTTGCTCCTGTTCGTCTGATGCACAAACCCAAAGCAATCAAGCATTCTCTTTGGGCTGCGGTGTGTGTTTCTATTGAGTGTGAGTTTCATCCCAGGAGCTCTGCAAAGATCAGAGACCAATGTGCAGCTTTCATCTCAAAAATCAATGTTTGTACTTTTGTGCTCTATTGAAAATGTATTTAGAGTTTAAACCGTTTCCTCCAACCTCTCAAATAACAGCAGTACTTTCCAAGATTTTTACGAGCTAAAATATGTCAGCCTACTTGCATTGCAGCAAAATTTGTTTTGAGATTAAGAAACAGAATGTGTACTGGTGGAAAGCAACACTGTGGTTTCGATCTGACTCAATAATAATCAATGGTCAGAAGAACTTCTGAAAACTCCAGAAACACTGGCTACGAGAGGTTCAACGACTGAGAACTCCGCTGCTGAAATCCATAATGGATGTTGTAATGTGGCAGCAACACTGGTGCCACTTGCTTATGAGTGTAATTGCTTGGGCACAGGGCCCAAACACCCCAAGCGATTAGTTAATCATACAGTTTGTTCAGGAGGACAAAAGAGAAAAAACTGTATGTGCTGTGCACCCACACAAATTACAATCTATTACATCAACCTGTATGGCTGAAGAGAGGCACAGTCCACAGGAAGCCGATAGCATTTTACTATAACAATACCCAAAGACAAGATGTTTTGAGATTTTCCGGAATTTATGCTAGACCAGCGGTGACATTTTCTTTTCAACTTCTCTTGCTTGGGAACATCTTCCTCCTGTAATTTCTTTTTTATTCTCCGAGCACTGCACTCTGGCCCTTGCTCCATTTAATTGGCATTATTTACTAACCACAAAAGCATGGGTGGGCAAATGCGAAGGGTGCTGTTAACATGTAAATGTGTAACCACCCCAGTGCAGCAACATGTCTTTAGAATGTCAGAGGGAAAAGGCATCATCAGGGCCTCTGACAGCACGCAAAAGCCATTAGCCTGTCTCAAACTGACATCCCCCAATCTTGTTATTGTGAACTGATGCAATGAGAATGCAACGTTGTCGGTGTTGCTCCCACGCACGCTCCCTCTGCAGTGCTTTCAATGATAATAAGTGATGTGAGGACCACATATTGGGCCACTGCTGATTCACACCGCCAAGTGCTCCCCTCATTTTAATCAAAGAGCAGCCACACAGGCCTCTAGTCCCTTGACAGCCATCTACTGTCTTTGCCCTTTCTCGCTCCCTCTCCTTCCTGGAGCCCCCTGCCACACCTCCTGTATAATCCAGACACCCATACTGTACAGGAGGGACGATTACATCCATCAGCTTGGACAACAGATGACAGGCAGAAGTGGCAAAGCAGAAGCAGGGCAAACAACAGCCATACACTTACAATCAGTCTGGGGCCGAGGCAAACAACACAGCCTGTGTAGGATCCCAGAGAAGGCGGGAGTCTGCACTGAGATGGATGGCCGCTGAGACTTGTTCGTCTTGCATCCTAACCTAGGCCTAGTGGTTGGAGGACAGCAGGAAGTCACACGAGAAAGGTGCTACTCAAAAAAAGAGGTGGTGGTGAGAAAGGAGGAAGCAGAGGGCCTTTGCCAGTCAGTCTAAAGATATGCTCATTAAGGGTGTGAGAGAGCAGGAACAGTGAACTTTGAGAGCTTGTCGTGACAAGTCGTCCAGTCTAATAACGGTTAGAAGCTTCCAAAGCAATATCTCACATTTGCTTCACTTCAGCTTGGAACAGGGTGACCTATGATGTCATCTGCTTTTCACTCTGCCGATATCTTTTGAGTAATATCATGGAGCTCATAGTGGGCACTGAATCGAGTACTGTAATATCAGATTTGACTAATGGTCAGTAAGGCAACTATGCAAATAGATGTAGGACTTTTGGCACACAAATCCAAAGATTTATCACTTTTACAATGTGAAGGGATTCTTAAAACATCCGTCAGTGCAACTCACTCATCAACAGAGATATTAAATTTTTTTTTCTATTGGCAATGTTTTCTATATTTCGTCAGGCACTTTATGGGTAAAGACAAAAAGCTTGTCCTGTTAGTCTGTAGAACAGCGTAGATCTGCTCGATCTTCCTGCCATAGTTAGTTAATTGATCTTACGGTCATATTTACTCACTTTTGATTAAATCAGCACAAACAAACTAGAACACAGCTCCTAAAACCAGCATTTATAGTCTTTAAGCACCAGGATGTTACTCTAAGCCTTAAGAGTCTTAAACTCAACAACTGCACCATAAAAATAAACCTTTCAGAGTGTGGGTGCACATACAGCAGCTGTGGTTGATTTCTTCCTCCATGAGCCTCTAATTCTAGAAGAGGGTATTTCTGTGGTATATTAGACCGAGTTGCATGGAGATCTCATAATCAATGAAGGTGATTGTTTATTCTTTTCTTATTCAAACTGGATGCAATGTCAGTTCTTTGTAATCAGCCAAGCCCAAACAAATCTATTCAGAACAGCAGAACAGCCAATGACTAGACACACAGCATCAACTACAGACGCATGAACGCACCCACAAACACAAACACACCAACACAAACACGCACATGCTGTTCAGGCCTGTTTTTTCTGTTCGAACCCGACCCAAGCTCAATTGGAATTTAATTGTTTGCTCCAAACAGCCACTGCTAAGTGACTATAATGAAACTCTCTTAGGTTAAAAAAAAAAACTTGCTTGTGTATCTTGCCTTTACTAAACAACTGTTAAAAGAAAAGACTCTCAATGATGCACAGTCACAGGTCACAAATGTGCACGGTACAAGAGGAGCCATGTCATGGCCTATTCAAAATTTAATTCAGTACTTATCACTGACAAAACTTTTATTTTCGTGAACATTTTAAATGAAGTCTTGAATTTTTTTTTAATCTAGGCTATTTCCATAATCCACACATGGAGATTTAACTGGAGTTGTGTATAAAGAGGAGCATCAACACTGGAGGCTTCACACCGTCTTCCTTTGATCAATGGTTCTTCTAGCAGCTGAAGCTGCGTTTGCTGCTACAGCTTCTGCAGGAACGGTGAGAACGTCGTGGCCAAGGACGCTTAGTATGAGAGATTTTTTTGCGCTGACGTGACTGAACACAACCCGAACCCAAGTAACATTTTGAAATATTTGTCCGAACCCGACCAGACAGATACCATCAGGTTTAGGTTGGGTAACCATGCTCTAATGCACGCACGCACGCACACTGATTTTTTGTAGTACTGAGTAATGTTTTGGCACATCAACTCTTTTGGCAATCCTGCAAATTCCATATCCACTGTGTTGGGATCCAACATCAATGAATAGTTTTTGGAAAAGTTTCTGCTGATGAGGCTTTCTCCAGTACCCGACCTCTCCGCACACACGTAAACCTGCACTGTGTAGATACTGTGTGTGTACTGAGGGAGTCGGGATTCTCTCTGAAGTGGCTCTTATCTGAGGTGAGCTGAAACAGGAGGGAAAGTGCCCTCACCCCCTCCGGTACTCTGAGCCACTCTCCCGCTCGGCACGGAGCTCTGCAGAATGTCCTGGCCCCAAATCAAACGGCAAGCCCATGACTAACCTGATTAACAGTGTCAGAGGGGCAGGAGTCAGGCCCGTGCTGGATCAAGTAAGTGTCGACAGAGAGAGGGAGATTATCCACTCCTATTAGAAGAGGAGGGAGGAGTGGGAAAGAACAGGAGGAGGGGGAGAGGTGTGAAAGAACAATCTTGCTTTTGTCCCATTGCTGATGCCACCTGCTACAGCAGGAGGGAGGCGCAAAGGGCCAGGTCAGAGGGTTTGAAGGGACGCCAGGCTCTCGTGTTACCCGTCCTGCCGATACCACCCAACTTTCACTGCACTTTTTTTCATTTTTTGCCTTTAATGGTATGCAACATATATAAATAATGCAAATACACAGAGGAAATATATGTGTAAGTTGCTAAACTCTCAAGTAGAGGAAGTTTGGACTATTAATGCCAGGTGTTCTATTTAAAAAAAAATAGAGAGAACTGCTAAAAAGCTGTTAAAATGTCAAAGCTGCCTGATGACAGGGCCATGCGAGAATGCACATTTCATACTATAGTATACAGTTTAATCTTTGCCAGCAGTTTGAATGATGTGTTCCAATCCACAGCTTAATATTAATTAATAAATAAATAAATAAATAAATAAATAAATAAATAAACTGATGTAAAGTGTTTGACAGGCCTATTGACATTTCTTTTAGGCCCCACCTCCAACTCTGTCCATGTGAACACATTTAATGGAGGGGGTTTCAGAACTTCTTGTTTGTCTGAACCCCAAAAGATTCCAGCTCCCTTAATGTGCTTCATTAAAGACACTGCAGACTTGAAAGGTTTACGAATCCACACAAAAAGAGGACTGTTATTATGTGCATTTTTGCTGCAACATCATAATGTCAACAAATTTCATTCAACCTCTTCACTTTTGAAAAAGGATTCAGGTACAAATCAGTGTTCTCTGTTCACTTTTCGGTTTTAACGCAGGGGGAGATAAACAGCTTGAAATCACTTTGACAGGCCATGTTACTCTATCACATACCACAGGAGATTTTAATTCCAACCTGTGAAATTGTAATTGCCTCTCTCACAAGCACTAAAGGATTGTGGGTAAAAGACATTGTAGGATTCTGTCAGCAGTGCCCTATATGATCCCCCCCACAGTTCTCTCCATGAATAGTTCCTGTGTGCATGCCAGAGTGAGAGAGACAGCGAGGGAGGGATAGAGAGAGAGACTAGAGAGTACTAGGTAGAGCACTTGAACGTGGGGTTGACATGGCTGTTAAATTAACTGAAGATGTCAGGAGAGTCTTTGAGAGCAAGGCCATGGCACATGACACAACAGGATGAATACCTCTTCAGGGTTTGTTTTGTTCTCTCTCTCTCTCTCTCTCTCTCTCTCTCTCTCTCTCTCTCTCTCTCCCTCTCTCTTTCTCTCTCTTTCTCTCTCTC
>JBBIGC010000007.1:17792584-17805292 GCA_037576955.1 Lepidarchus adonis | reverse complement strand
TCTCTCTCTCTCTCTCTCTCTCTCTCTCTCTCTCTCTCTCTCTCTCTCTCTCTCTCTCTCTCTCTCTCTCTCCTCTACTACAAACAATTTTAAATGTGAGCTCCCTGCTTGGCAAACTGTCACTGAATTCCCAGTCAATTGTAACACAGATAAATACATAAACAAACTAATAAATAATCCAGGAAAATAAAACGGAAAAACATAACATAAGGCACAAAACTGAAAAGTAGCTAATAAGAAACAATAATGACAAGTAGCTATAACTATAGGCTGCTTGCCATTAAGGCCTTGAGGGGCCTGCCAAGAAAGAAGAAAATATTTATGCAGTCCTTTGGTCTCTCTCTGTCTCACTCTTCCTCATGCCTGTACAGCTTCTACCCAAAAAAAGTTCCAGAAGGGAAAATGATGAGGAAAAAAAGCACCCCAATAAAACACTAAACCAGGACGTTTATTTGTAATATATCACTTACTGGCACATTAGGATGATGGAACATAAGACAGAATAACTTAAGCTGTAACATAAAAGAAATTAAAAACTAATTAAAGAGAGACATCCACATGTCAAATTAGATTCATGGATGCCAAAAAAGTTGTGAGAGTCATTGACACAAATGTACTGAACTCTAAACCATTCCTTAAATACCAGACCTTACTTCAGGTAAGTTTAACAGTGATTAAGCCTAAAACACATTTATTTTCCTGGTTAAACACAAAATGGTATGTCAATTTGAACAAAGTAAAGGCTACAGAAGACAAAGGCAGTTAGCTCAGCTGCAATCACGCTGAAATGCGAATGACCATCAGTCAGCCCTCTGCCTGCATTTAATTTCGTCCCCGATTATGTCCTTGTAACATCATTATGGCATTCCAAATAGTGTAACTTATCTTCAATTAGTCAGAGTTGTCAGTCATTAGGCCAGATCTGGATGGAGAGCTAAGTGCCATGGGGGCTGTTTGTCGGCAGTAATTAGACGGCTTTACAGTAGCTAAGCAGACCTTCAATCACATGCTTGGCTGATTGGGCTGTAATACAGTGTTCAATACTGGGGAATCTCTCTGTAATGCTTGGTTAACTCATTAGGCCAGTGGTTTTTCAGATTGTGGGTTGTGACCCTAGAGGGTCACATTGTAGGGATGATTGGGTTGTGAAGACACTGTGATGATAAGTGTGTATATATTGTTTTTCTAATGAGAAAATAACTAAATAAATTATAATAATCTGAATTTATATAGCACCCACCTCAAACCTATGGTTGCTTTACAGACAGAACAAACAAGAAAACACCATTAATCAAAACGATAAGGCACAGAACATAACACAGAGAACATAAAGCAAAAATCATAATTGGTTCTGAATAAAGACAGAGTATATATTAAAGAAAATCATAGGAATTGTATTCCAAAGGTTTGGGGGCTACTGCCAACCTGAATAAGAACCTGAATTTGCATCTCCTAAAGATGAATCAGCTGTGGGATCGGTGTGCCACCAGTGCAGAGCTTGCTCAGGAATGGCGGCAAACATGTGTGAGTTATATGCACTGCATCTGCACTCACAGTGAGGCGAAAACTTTTTGGAGGATGACCTGGTGTCAAGAAGGGCAGCAAAGAAGCCACTTCTCTCCAAGAAAAACATCAGGGACAGGTTGATATTCTGCAAAAAGTACAGGGATTGGATTGCTGAGGACTTGGGTAAACCTGTTTTCTCAGATGAAGCCCCTTTCCAATTGTTTGGGGCATCTGGAAGAATAACTGTCCTTGAAGTTTGTTATTTGTTCATCGTGCTGAACCCTTTCAGGAAGAGGTCAGATCGCCAACTGATTTCAAAGATTTTATTAGACATAGAGAAAAATGACAGTTACAAGTTAAAGTTTGTGGAAAGTCATAAAATTCTCCTGTTGAATGGGATGCCAAAGAGAAATAAAAAGTGTGATGCAGACTTGTCAGAGAGTTTAAGTCTGAGCTCACCTTAAGATTGTGAGTGTGTGTGTTTTAAGAAAATGTGGACAATGGGTGTGTTTTGAGCGTGTCAATGGGTGTGTTTTGGGCGTGTCAATGGGTGTGTTGTGGGTGTGTCAGTGAGTGTGTTCAGAGTCATGTGACATGACGCACATTGACATGTGCTTGACATGTTTAAGGTTTGAATGTTCTTTTGCGTGCGTGTGTAAGACTGTTTTCCCTGCATGTCCTTCAAGTCTGGACCTGTTGTCTTGGAGACAGTAAGAGAGGGCTCTTTGCACCATTCAGCTCCAACAAGATGTTAAACAAATGGCTTGAAGGTTTTACTGTGACCCCAGATTTTTTGACCAGTTCTGTGACCCCGGAACAACAGCCTTTTACAGGATGATGGAGCACTGTGCCATAAGGCCAAAGTGATAACTAAGTGGCTCGGGGGAACAAAACATTGACATTGAAAATCCAATCTAATTGAGAACTTGTGGTCAATCCTCAAGAAACAAATTTAAAAACAGTGAAGCAGCAAACCATGAAAACCAGCATTTGTGCCATTTTCAAAACTTTTGGCCATGACTATATTATCAGTGTGAGCTCTCATGTGCAGCACGCATCATTACACATTTCAAGTATGTTTGATGAGTTTTGAGTGAAGGTGAGCTCAGGGATGCGCTGTCACTGTTCAAAGCTTCAAGATCAAGCTTGCCATTTGCGTCAAGTGACATAGAAATATGTGCAAAATATTCCATTCTGTGCCATAGTTACGCTATAAAACTCTCTTGCTTTTGATTCAAATTAGTATAGAGCAAAATACTGAATAAATGTCACTGGCTTACTATTTACTAGTCCACAGTCACAGTATGAAATAATGCACATATTTTTAAATCATGAATACTAATGATGAGTAGCAGCAGATTGAAAGCTTTTTAAAATGTAATTTAGTTCATAAAACAATTAAAGACAAATCCTATGTACATGTGCATGCTCTGTCATAAGTCAAGAGCTAAGATAAGATGAGATTCTATGTATCATCAAGGAAAGAACAAGTCACTTTAACAAAACATGCATCATCTCACCTGATTTGTTCACCAAAACTGCCAGTCATCGAGACCCTGTTGCAGGTCGACACTAAATCTGGTTAAAACTGGTTTTAATGAGTGACAATGCCCATTAACTCTCATTGTCAACACCCATCGATGCCCATCAAATCTTGAATTTCACGAAAACCATTAGTTATTTGTGATCAGACTTCAAAATCCATTGGACGTCTGAGTTCCACATCTTTCTTTTCTCTCTCTCTTTTAAATATCCCACTCATAGGAAAATTTGCTTTTCCACAAAACCTTTAACTTGTAACTGTAATTTTCTCTCTGTCTAATAAAACCTTTGAAATTTAGTTCAGTGAATCCAACCTCTCCTTGAAGAACTCGACACTCATAAACTTCTAGCTAAATTATGTATCTGCTACAGTACATAGGAAAAAAGTTTGTAATGGTCTTGTAGAAGATCCATCAGGTTTTGTACAGAAACAGAGCAAACTGCTTTACCTGTGGGCCACAGTTACGAACAGGTTTGCTTTAATTAATGGATGGTAGATACATCCACCTGCCCATGACAGGCCAGAACCTCCAGTGACCAAAGTGAGCAGCTTCTTCATTCTCAAAATAATCAAAAGAGGGAGTCAAAGTAATGCAGAAACTTTTGGTTTCACCATGGCTTGTCATGAGATTAGTGACAGTGGTGCTCCATAATAATAGAAGAGATTGCTGTAGAAGCCCAGGATGTATGATAATGTATGAAGAGGGGTCAAACAGCCAAGACAGGTGTAATAAGGATTTCAACAGCATGGGATTCTCTGTAATGATTATGTGCAGGTATTTCATTTCTCTCACAGGAGCTCAAGGAGTCAAACATGTTTCCATCGATCTTCATGTGAGATAAAGATTTTATGACAATGACATCAAAACATTATGGCAGATGTAATTGACAACCTGTTCTCCAGTAGCCATAAACAATGCATTCCTGTCATTTTCATGGTTGTGCATTGTACTTTAAGTATTTCTGGAAATATCTATAATAATCTATTTAAACATGATATGAATAACTAAGATATGAAACAACTGCTCTCTGAAGATTTTTCTCTCAGTTAAAATGACCAGATGAAGAGGAAAGTTTACTGTCAGAAAAGCTATTAAACAGCAAAATGCAACTCTTAGTTTCTCCACATCTAGGTACGCAAACATAAATGATGCTAGATTAGGGGGATTGAATCAATAACTTTGTTGATGAAATAAATGTTTGCCTGTCTGAAGGGTTTTCAAACACACAAACTTGTTCAAAGTCAAAGACAAAAGCTTGAACACAAGCAAGGTTGGCAATTGACCAGCGCACTCAACAGCAGCAATCTCTCTCACAATGGAGCCTGGAAATCCCAGTGTGTCTTGCAACTACAGAGGGGTGTGCGTGGATTAGATAAAGAGACGAGAGCCTCCAATCCCAGACACAAGGGCCACCCAGCTGAGAGACTGTCTGCAAAAAAGCCATGTAGACAGCAGTTTATGAACACCCGTGCCAAGTAAGTTCCCTACAGGTTCAGCCACTGAAGTGTTGAATAAACAAAAAGGCCAGGAACAGCAGCTTCAAACAGAGGGAAAGGAGGGAGGAATTCTGCAAGATATTATGCTTCAAGACTCATAATGCGATTTCACATTCAGTGTATGAAAAGTCTAGTGAGGGAATTGCATTAAGGCTTCTGTTTCAGCCCATTCCTTGTCATAGCCTCAGTGAGTTTGGTTTGAAAAGAGATCATTTCATTGTAACAAATGACATTTCTGCCTCATGGAATTCTGTTTGGTTCACACCATGTTATTGATGCACACAGTGTGGGCATTGTGGCTCCGAAAGAGCAGATTCAGACAGGGAGCAGACTTGAGGCCTCTATTCAATTCTGCATGAAAGGGAAGCGTGTGTCTGCCGTGCGTAAGTCAAGATTGTCCTTTACCAATCAGTTTAGCATGCTGACCCCAATGAATTTTGCACAGATGACACAGCTCTTCTTTTCTACTCAGAGGACTTTGGCCAATTAAATAAACGTAATAAAGCACTAGTAAGCGTAAAACGAAAAAAAATAATAATAATAATAATGTGAATATAAAACAGTGCCGAGATGCTGGATCTGTTTATGAACTTCATATCCCTCAGACAGAGCTGACAGAAACTCTCCTCACAATGCTATTTGCAGGAGTGAACTTTCAGCACCTCCAATAAGCCAGCAGCACTCACACATTGGTGCATGGGTCACAGAAAGAGCCTTCTTAACAGAAGTCAGCCTCAGGCATTTGTGTACACGTCTTCAGGGTCGCCCTCCTGTTCCTACCGCTGTCACAGACCAATTCCCATTTTACTGGGAACAAATGACGTAATTGTTCACTCACATGTCCACCTGTCAATCAGAGCTTTCTACCACCCTCCTTACATCACTGCCTGGCTTTTGAGGAAGAAATACAGACGTTGGGCGAAAATGTTCATTTAAATTGAATGATAAAGGCCTCTTAAACGGCACACTGCCATCCAAATATTAAGAAGCACCTGGTTCTGATCTTTAAACCGAGAGTCACTGAAGGCTCTCCTTTGGCTGTAACCTGTCACAGTTGAATTCAGTGCAAAATTACAAATAATAAGTAATATAAATCTGCATATACATCAAATTATACAGACAGTACCAGTAATTTTTTTGTACAATGAGGAAAAAAGGAAAATAACCCTTAGTGGTATAGTTCTGACCAATAAAGCAGCTGTTAAAGAATTCATAGAACGTTCTATAAAAATGAATTTGATTCAAGATTTCCCTCGTGTGTGTGTGGGGGGGGGGGAATACATTTTCACATTAAGTTTCCCCTAAAGGTGGATTGGTTAATGTATCCTCCTTCTGTACATATAAAACCCATGTAAAATATGGCTTAATATTACAGTAAATGAGCCCTGTTCTTAAGGAAGATTATTTCCCAAATCCTATTTAAGACTGAAAACCCTTTTAAAATGTTTAATTTACTCTAAGATGACATCTAAAAGAAAATATACTTATTTATAAATCATAATTGAACAGGTAAAAAGATTTTCATCTCCTCTGTCCTTATCTCTTTCTTTAGGAAATCTCACCCATCTTTCGTGTGATCCTTCTGCTTTCTTTTAGAAGGGCTGATATGAGGGCCTGTCCGTGACTCTTCTCTTATGCCATCCCCCCTACAGTTGGGGTCAGGACAACTGAGGCTAAAGCCAAGAGATTGCCCTGTTTAGTGATGCTCTCTCAGAACCCATCATCACTGCAAAGCCAGTCAGACAGCATGGAGCCTGGGATCCTCAATAGATGCTTTGAATGCCTCTATCTTCTAGAGACCAAGCCAGGGCTGGTTTTTTGGGCCAGGAAAAAAGACAAGACAAATGAAAGCCCATCAATGAAAAGAATGTATCTTATGATCGCACACTAATTCTGGAAAACATGGATTGTATGCAAGTATTTAAGTTTAGAACTGAATGCTAAATGTTAAATAAATGTCACTAGCTTAATATTTGCTAGTCTACATAAAAACATTAATATGTAACAATGCACACAAACTATTCTAAGAATGGTACTGATGATTGACAGGAATACATTTAACTCTTAATTCAGTTCATTTAACATTTGATGAGCTGCAAGATGTATACAGACAGGCTCTGGCATAAAAAGAGGTTGGGAACTCCTTCTCTTAACCAGGATAGAACAGGGAATTTCCTGTATCAGAAACAACACGGTTAGTAAATTTGTAAACCTCTGCTCTAGAATTGTATTCTCAAAATTACATGCAGAAATATCACTAATATGGTTAAGTAAATCTAGCAAGGACAAGAATGACTGAAGTAGCTCCTATGATCCAATGTTTTCATGCTAACATATCTGCTACATGGTCAAACGGGTTAAAAAGCTTCTCTACATACATCTTCACCTGCATCTGTGGGAGCATTAAAAAAAAAAAAAGATAGCATAGATCATCCTGCAGAATTGACTGCAGCAGAGAGAAAGCTGCTAGTTTGCTTACCCTGGAATGGAAAAAATCTTAGTAGAGCTTTGATTGCTCAGTTTATGTGATTGTTAAAGTTGACTGTATTTTCCTCTCTCGTGTTTTTTTAGCCATTGTCAAGAAAGTGACATCGAACCAGGAATTCAGGGCAGCTAAGAGTCAGTGGATTGCGATCAGGACATCTGCTTGTCTTTTCAATCTCTATTAAGCTTTCAGCTGGAAGTTTATTATTGCTGTTGCATTCCTGTTTTTTCTGCTTGTGTGACAATGTTCCACACTAACATGAAAAAATTCACCTGTGTGACTGCAGAGCTACGGTTGCCTAGCAGAATGTTCACAATAACTAACCAATGCCGATACAGACAGTGATTCTCTAAATGTAAAGATTGTGAAGTGTTTATGACATCATTTTATTTCAGTTCACATATCACTCATCTATTGTAAACACAAATAAATCAAGTCAAACCGAAACCTTGAAACTGCTGTTGTGATCCTGGGTATTGCTTTGATGCATGTGTCCAATACTTGAGCAGAATGGAAAGATTCATTGAACAGCACTGCACACAAACACAACATATATGGGTTTTTCTGTTGCATGTATTATTTAAAACATAAAAAAGGATAAATATAAAAGCAGAATGTAAAGATGATAGTTTATTGACTGCAATCACCATTAACTTGAATTGTTGCATCAAGAGAACATTTTTTGTTTAGCATCATTCCAGTCACACATGAATGTCATAGTATGTTATAGTAACACATGCACGAACGCACGCGCACACATACTTTTCCCCTCCTCATCAGGCATGCATACAAGCATGTGAAGGCTATACAAACTACTGAGTACCATTTTAAGTTGCTGCAATGAAATTTCAACATATGGACTGGCAGAATCTCAGCTGTATGTAGGTTGATAATTTTCATTTCCATCAAAAATGGACATTTGTTGCATCATTTTGTTCAAAAGTTTGAACAAACTTTTATGCAAAAGTTTGGGCACCCCTTGATAAACAGATTTTGGTGATTTTGTAATTGAAAAGATGTTAACACAGTCTCTCTAGGACATGGAAAATGGACACTATTTTCAGCAAACACTGATACATAATTAATTTTTATGACATAAATGGAACAAAAATAAAAAATAAAAACATTATTATGGCACTGTGCAAAAGTTTGGGCACCCTAAGAGTTCCAAAGTCTCAAAGTTACAATCCACCATGGACTGGTCATCACAGTCCCCTGATTTTATTTTTAAATTTCTGTTCAACTTATGGCATAAAAAACTATACATCAATGTTTGCTGAAAATATTGCATATTTTTTCATGTCCTAGAGAGAGTGTGTTAACATTGCCTCTATCTCTATGTCACTGAAATTGTAAATGACATTTTAACACATTTTGACAAAATAACAATAAATTCTTAGTTTCAACATTCTGTTCGCATTTACATCCTAGTCCCATTTTGTTGGAAATGGGTTGCACAACCTTGTATTATTTATAATTATATATCCATATTATATATATACTATAATCTGTGTTTTATATATAATTTAATCAACCACACACACACACACGCTTATACACACACACACAGCAATGCAACTATTCAACACTGCACTTAAGTTAAGTTATGTTCACAGTGCTTTCAGATTCCTTTAATAATTTTAGGTACTTCCTTAGTCCAATAGATTTTCTGGTACAATATAAACACATGAGAGATTGTGCTACTCTATATCCATGTTATACACTAAGTTGACATTTTATGGCAAAACACATGCTGAGGCTTAGGGGGGAGACAAAATCAACAAGTCAGCCTCCCACTGCTGAAAGCCCTACGAGAAGAACATTCCAGAAACACTACCAAGGAGACAGTTAGGAGTGTGTGGAGTCTTGTTTAATAGGGTTGATTTATGTTAAGGACAAAGATCAGGGAAAAAAAATCAGGTTGCTCTGTGCCGGCCTGCCAACAGTGAGACACACAGGCTACAAACTGAAATTAAAAAATCAAGGAGAACCCAATGGCGCTTGCTTTCAAGCTGTCTGTAGTTTGACTAAAATCTTTAAATGCAAAGCATTATATCTAAAATATCTAAGGGTTTGCCTTTAACAGAAAAAATACTTAACAAATCCTTCTAGCAAACCATACCTCTTTTCACCTGGTTTTAAAATAAACAGCACATTCTTGTTGAAATTACCAGGGTCAGTCTTTTTGATAAACTCCAGTGTAGAAGTATTACTACACCTCAGCTTGTCCTTCACCTAGATCCTCAACGGCCGAAAGAAGGCAGCACCTTCCAGTGCTGTCAATTCTGCTAGTGAAGTTTCTCAAAAATAAAAAATACTACCATAGCCAGCAGAGCAAGGAGCACTGAAAGAAGTTTGAGTCCTTCACCATCCACTCTCCATGACTGGCCAATCATCACTGTGGAAGCCAAGGGGGCATGGAAGCCATTCTGGCATGAATCTTTCAATTCCTGTAAAATGAGAAACATAAAGCAAGGTAATTAAAAAGAAAATACATTTAAGTCACAGCTTTACCTTGAGCCTGCTTGTGTACCTAGAGGACATTACAAGGCCCTTTCCCTTTTATGCTTTCATATGACCGTCTAGCACTGAAAGCCTAATACAACATAAGTGCTCAGATAGAATGGCAGTTAAAGCAAAGGACTTAATTGAGGCTGAACATTCAAGAGATTCAACAGAGGTTTATTGTCAACACAACAGTATACACAGTACACAGCATACTGAAATGGCATAAAGGTTAAAGGTCTAAAATAAAAAAAAAAAAGGAAAATGATGTTTCTTCTCATACATTATTAGTAATATCCAAGGAAACTGACTTATTTCATTAAAATTCAAAGCCAATAGGAAAAGCACTTATGTAAATAACAATATTCCTAACTTATTGTGAGTAGTGTATAAATATATATTAATATATTAATTTTAATGAAATATTCCCCAGCTTTTAATACCCACAGAATGTTGAAATTGATGCCACATTGAGAAAGGTTGTCTTTTGGTTTTGGCCCCAATATAAGGCACCTGTACACAATGAGACCATGGAACATGGAAAACACAATGAGGTGTGTCAATCACCCCAATACAATTGCCTCCCTATCCCAAAAATGTCTGAAGTGAAACAAACACTGTATGTATAACATCCACATAGTCTCTCACAATATCCCTAACTTATTATGAGTAGTGTGTGTGTGTGTGTGTGTGTGTGTGTGTGTGTGTGTGTGTATGGCACCCCTTGTTAAGATGTGTTCTTTAGTTTCTAATCAATTCAGTTGTCTTCCAAATAATATAGGAAAAAAGAGGTTAATCCAACCATTAATACAAGTGCATTTATTCAGTGGGGAAAAAATCCCACACAAATATTAGTACCCCTGATGTTAATACTTTGTACAACTCCATTTGCCAACAAAACAGCACCTAATCTTCTCCTATAATGTTTCACAAGATGGGAGAATACAGAAAGAGGGATCTTCAACCATTCCTCATTGCATCTCTCTAAATCATCCAGCGACCTGGGTCCTCTCCTCTTCAGCACATTTCACAGGTTTTCAATGGGTTTGAGGTCTGTGGACTAAGATGGCCATGGGAGGAGCTTGATAATGTGTCTGGTGAACCATTTCTGTGTAGATTTGGCCACATGTTTATGGTCATTATCTTGCTGAAAAACACTTGTATATATGAATAGAACATATTAAATATGCTGTAGCGCCTATCGTCTGTTTAGACTTACTCATAAGCTCTTAATTATAGTGTAAAAATGTGTTTCTCTTCAGATAGTAATGTTGTAGCACTTATCATCTACACTGCCGTAGCACCTGCACTGTTTTCTGTGACTACGAATTGTATTGAACTCCCTGTAACTCACACATCAGTATTGTCATGTCTGAATTTATGCTTGATTGTTCCTGTACCTGGAATTTGCTTTGAACAAAAGCATCAGCTAAATAAATAAATGTAATGTAAAAAATGCTGAAAGACCCAGTGTTGGCCCATCTTTAGCTTTCGGACAGAGGCCACCAGATTTTGATTTTGATGCCATGCACCCTAACAAGGTTCCCATGGCCCACAAATGCTTAATTGAATTGAGACCTAGGAAATTTGTAGACCAAGTTTTCACTTTAAAAATTGTTCTTCAAATCATTCCTGAACATTTTTGCAGAGTGGAAATACTGAATGAGGCCACTGATAATACCAAATACTGCCAAAGAATATTGCCTTGCCATGAAGGGGTATATTTGGTCGCAAACAATGTTTAGGTAAGTGGTGCATATCTACATAAAGTACTATCTACATAAACACCTGCCTTCTTCCAATAGCGTGTTCTTGTTCCAGCTCTTCTGAAAGTAAGCATTTGACATGTCTGTCCAAATTAATGTTTAAAAAAAAAGAAAAAAAAGAATGCATCCTCCTTTCCCCCTTTGCTCCAAAATGGAGTTCTGAT
This sequence comes from Lepidarchus adonis, assembly GCA_037576955.1. Classification (NCBI taxonomy): domain Eukaryota; kingdom Metazoa; phylum Chordata; class Actinopteri; order Characiformes; family Lepidarchidae; genus Lepidarchus; species Lepidarchus adonis. The sequence continues at coordinate 17,793,826 of JBBIGC010000007.1, read as the reverse complement.
GTTCACATGTTCATTGCAGATACTTTCAGCATTGGACAGGAGACAGCATGGGCACTCTGATCTGTCTAACTAAGCAGGTCTATATGCAGCAAGCTGTCATAGACTCTACTCTTTGTGCTGACATCTTTCTATCAAAACTCACATGAACCTTTCCAGCAATTTGTGCTACAGCAGCTCTTTTGTGAAACTGAAATGACGAGCTTTAATCCCCACATGAATCAGTCTTGGACATCCATGACCTTGTTGCTGTTTTACCTGTTGCTCTCCCTTGAAGAACTTTGGTATGCACCAATCACACCATAATAACCTAAATGTCCTGTTGTTTTGGAGATGTTCTCACCCATTTATCTAGTAATCACAAGTTCTTCTTTGTCAAATTCACTCAGATCCTTATGCTTGCCCATTTTTCCGGATTCAATTTCAAGTACTGACTGAAATTATACATCCCTTGACAGATGCCGCTGGATTTTACCTCTGTTGTTTGTTGTGGTTGATTGCTGCCATCTTCATCACATATTCATTAGATATGACAGACCACTTTTATTTATGTGCTATTTTTTTACCTTTTAATATGGATGATTTTACGTCCTCATGCCAATAAAAAAAATCCATCATAAATCCTTTATGCAGTCTTATAGTAAAGTGGCACTTTACAACTTAAACATTGCGTATGATTTTAAAACACAATCTCATAGTGAAACCAAATATTAACAGACTATAATCAATACTTTGTGTTCTTTGTTCTGAGTTTAGCTTTGACCTCATCCATTCTCTTGAAGGGCAAATAATAAAACAAGTAACAAATAACCTTTCAGCTACCTCATTCTGTTCAACACACTATCCTCTATCAAATACATGTTCTACCCTCAACTTTTCCAAAAGAGGAGTCTGAAGGTCCAAAGTTAGTGAGTGCGAGACATATTACGTATGATCCATCACCATCTTACTGACAGAAAAGATCCAGGGCATTTACAGTGAGAAATGGCAAAGATTGAGTCCTAGTTTCTATGGGCTGTACTAGCAGAGTGAAATGGCTGCAATTGGGACTACAGTCTCCTGTAATGCGTTAGCCCATTAAAGTCTCATTTATAAGGGACAGTGTAATGGAGAAATGTCTCCCAACAGGATGGTCCTGACAGCCGACCCAATAATATGTTCATTTATGGAGTGAGTGTGTGTGTGTGTGTGTGTGTGTGTGTGTGTGTGTGTGTGTGTGTGTGTGTGTGTGTGTGTGTGTGTGTG
>JBBIGC010000007.1:17755987-17780303 GCA_037576955.1 Lepidarchus adonis | reverse complement strand
ATATCTTACGAATAAAACGTTATTAATTCAAATTAAAATTGTGTTTGTATTTATATATAGTTTGTTTATTTTATTATGCCACAACCTGGCAGATCACACCATGCCAAATCAATGAGTCTGATGAGGGGTAACTTTTTTTTCTCATAAAACACTTACAAGATGAAAGTCTTACACTCACTGCTTTGTGTCTTTACCTGAGGTTTTAGCAAATACTATGTGTATAGGAGCTCTAACAAAACTTAAACACCATTGATCTCTGCATACCCAGAGTTATGTGAAAAAGACCAGATCAATAGTGTTCAATAAAAAAAAGAGCTGGCATCTTCAAAACCACATTACGAGCCCCCTACATCTCTCTTTACCACTGTGTTCTTACAGACACTACACCATGCTCTCAACCTTGAAAACACACATAAAACACATACTTCTCCCTCCTCACCACAGAAAACATGCAATAAACATTTATGTATGCTTACAACAGCAATAGTCCTTCAAATAAAAGCTACACTACTTATTTTCTAGTTTAGGGGGTGTATAGTTTATTTCAGGGCTACAAAAATGCTTATTTGGGTAAGCGGTAAATGATCAATGACAAGACTGTTTTATGGATACTTTTATGGATACTATGTGGCTCATTCTGTATGGATCTGTAATGTGGTTGGATCTTTAGTGCTTTACGTTTGAAATCACTTGTGGCTAGTATGACTAAGCCCTGGATAACTCCTAAAGAAGGGGAAAACACCTTTATTTCATATGACATAAAAGACAAAGTGGCTCTTTAAAGAGTTTGGTGATTTATTGCAGCTCTAACACAGCTCTCCATCTGCCAGTTCCCTTTAAAATTAACCACCATAAATAAAGAGCTATTCATATCTTAAAATTAGCTTTTGAAGCAGAAGGCAAATAGAAGGGAATCACTTTTATCAACCTTTAATGAATGAAGCAAGTAAGCTACCATGACAGACAAAGCTGGGAGCCGTTAAAAAAGTTAGAAACATGTTTCAGTTGCTAATTACACTGTAAAACATCTTAATGTGTGGACTGAATAAACTGCTGCACTGATTTTGAATCTCATCCTTGCCTATGAACTAAGTGGCCAGAAGTGAGGGCAAAGCAAAATTTTAGTATAGATAGAGCAACAATTGACATCAATTCAGAAATCAAAAACATCAGATCAGTTTCACTTTACACAGCATTGGTCAAGTGAGTGTGAAGATCTCTTTAAACCTGGGGTCTGTAACTAGTGGGCCAGCAACTAACACAGTTTGGTAGTTACTCTACCCAAACAAAGTGATTTTAGCACCAGCTGGACACCAGCTGTTCAGGTCCCCTGTCACCTGTTCTAAACCACCTAAAGGTTTGTCCTACAATACACATTTGAATAAGAAAATTCTGTAACTTTTTACAGCATGTTACAGCATATTAGACATTGATTTGTGTTGTCAAAAAATGCTGAACTATCACACACCCCTGGTTGGTGACCAGCATCTCTGGCATTAGCAGTGACCAGATTCAATGATCCCTTAATAGCCACCTTGAGACAGTCAACCACCGAAAAAACTCTCCATCTCCTTCATGGCCAGTCACATCCCAAGGACTCAGGAGACCACAGTCACTCTGAATGGCAGGATCACGAATCAAGGTTGAGGAGAGGGGAAAAAAAAGGGGTGGGGGGGTGGGATGTGCACAGACCAAAAAGCAAACGTGACAGCTTGCATCCTAGATTAGAGCGCTTGTGCTCTCTTCAATCAATGGTTCTGGAGATGGGCTTTTGTTAGCGCCCATAATAGAACGATCAATGGTGGCTGGCTGGACACATGACCCTAGTGACCCCTGCAAAGCCACAGCCCTGTATGTTCAGTCACGACGCTCAGTCTCTCCATCATACAGCCACTCATAAGAAGAGGTAGATCATGAGCAGTTGTTATGAATGTTGTCATTATACAACCAGTTAACATCAAAAATTACCATCTGCAGTTACATTTACAGTACAAACTGTGAAGTTGATTTAAGATTAATTTAAGATTAGTTTAGACTGGTTTACTCATGCAGTGTTGTTCATGGTAACACAAATTAGGCCGGAAACACTTGAACCAAAAATTTGACAATACTGTGTGATGTGTCCATTGATGTGCGCACACACTTCACTTAGTTCTTCCTCAAATGTGGCTACTTACACATGAACGAGAAATGTGATAGCAACACAGATCCTAATTGACCAGTGATCTTTCTCCACTACCAATAGAATTTATATATAGATATATTCTTTTAAGCTTAACTGACAACAATAGTCAGTGTGACTGTTCCCATCTATATGCGCAGCCAGCTTTTTTCTAAATAAACATTTACATACATGCTCACATATGTACAAATGACATGAAACAAAAGCACAAATGCACCAATCAGATTTGAATAAAAAATAAATCAAAATATGACAAAAAAAAATCTAAGGTCTTAATATAAGACCCAACAATGCATTCCACAATTCACAATAAAGAGAATGGAGTAGAGAAAGTTCAATCTATCAGATAAGAGCCACACAAAGGAGAGAGAGAGAGAGAGAGAGAGAGAGAGAGAGAGAGAGGAGAGAGAGAGAAAAGAGAGAGAAAAGAGAGAGAGGAGAGCAGGGAAACTGGGGTTGAAAAACTTATGACTAAGTTTATAGCCTGGAGCCTAGACAGCCAAATGTATTGCTAAGTCCCAACCCCTCTCTTTTAAAAAGTGCAACTTCAAACATGGTTTTGATGGTCCTAAGCACATGTAAATTGATTTATTTGATGGCTGAAAGTGAATTTCTACAAGGCTGCTTTAAATGCGAGTTTTTAAAAATTTACGTTTTAAGACACTTGTCACAGAATGTGTATAGACTAAGAACACATCAGAGGAAAAGCCCCGCAAACCATTTTCACACCACACACACACACACACAGTTTGATTAGAAGCAGTATTTCTTTTCAACAAACAAAACCATCATGGTCTTACCTGCTCATAGAATTTGTTGTGAGCGACGTAGTACTGTCCATCGAAAGACTCCTCTGTAACCAAAACATGCTGCCTTTCACCAACCTATGGCAAAGAAAATAAGAAGACAATGAAGTACAAACTACATCAAAGACAAAAATATCTAGGGAACCAATTAATGTGTCAGTCAATGTCGATGACTACTATATGAAAGTGTCTTCACTGTACAATTTATTACAACTCTTGGATGTCCATTCACTGGACCTTATAGATCCACTATATACAGGTGAAATAATAGACTGTTGTCAGGTTGTCAGCCTCCCTCTATAATAGACTCAATAATCAGGCAGTTTCTGACCATGCAACTGTTCTTAACCAGATGTTATATAGGTGTTGGATCATTCGAAACACAGGAGTCACACTGGCATGGTAGTATGTATGAGGCATAGCAAAAAGAAAAGAAAAGTAGATTGATAAATGGATAGAAGATGGCAAATACAAATAGTTAAGGAACAGACTAAAACCTGAATAAACAATAGCAATGCAAAAAGCTCAAAAGGTAAAGTATAGTGAGAGAAGATGTGCAGTTCATTTGACCACATGTTCCAAGTGAAACAGTGGCCTGGTTGATTTATTTTCAGTTGACAAGAGACCGCACAAGTCTAATATGTCAGGCCTGTTTTTAATGCCTGTCTGGCATAAAAGCACAAACATGCGTTTTTATTAGCTTGTAAAAATGTCGAATTGAGGTGCAAGGTTGAGGTCTAATTTGGATGTATACTTATTTTTTTGTAGAAATGGTCTCATGCAGAAAGAGAGAGAATAAAAAAGCGTGAGCACACAAGCAAATAAGTTTCACATCATTAACGTGTTAATTTGAAGAAGAAAAAAAGAATGGAGCAGAAAAGAAAAACATGTCCAGACTGCCTCTCTGATTGTGCTCTGATTATTTAAATTTGCAATGAAGAAAGGGTGAAAAAAAGAAAAGGACCGATTGGGTCTGGTTCCATTTCCTTTCTTTAATACTATCTGTGTTTTTCATACAATCAAAACATTATGTCCTCACTGACAAGCCAATTAACAACATAACTTGCAGAGAGGGGGAGCAGAAATTCCCAGTTGGCATGGAAACTAAATCTGTTGGAAACACTGTATTGTTGGCTTTCCATTAGATTTCAGGACTGAGTGGCAGTGAATGAATTACTGTGCCTCACTTTTGACTGAGGGAGAAAACCACAAAGCTGTATATGTATAAATCTCTTGCAAAAATCAGGCACAAGCTCACTGGCTTCTGTTAAGTTGCACCCACAAACAAAAATGAGCTTGGTGTGCAACTGCCCACAAATGAAAGAGATGGTGAGCAAAAGAATAAGGAAGGGAGGGAAGGCTGCAAAATCCAAATAGCTCTCACTTTATTTGCAGAGGGAGTCTGGTCTGTTTAAATGGCATTTAGCTTTATTTTGCCTGTCTGGTCCTCTTGGTTTGAAAGAGCTTTTCCGTTTATTCAGACAGTTCTTATGGTCCACATCTTACTTGTGTTCTGAGAAAATTCCTACTGCTACTCTCTCAGAAATTTCTGGAAAGCTAGTCTCAGTATCAGAAAAAACATTGGTATTTAATACAGTGGCATATGATAACCCCTGTCACTTCTAATCAGATAATACTTTCATCAGAAAGTCTCACCTACACAACAGCGCTGAGAGTCCACCACTCAAACAAGCATCTGTACAGTATTGAGCAGTGTAAACATTAGCCAAGATATATGCGTTTACTCTCATATATAATGCATATTAAAGAAAATGAATCATTTTAGAGAATATTTCAGTTTTAATTTACTTGATAAAAGAGATCAATTATACAGTTTCTTTGACTGTTCAAAAAAACAGAGTACATGTGCATGTTTACGGTTGAATTACCACCTCAGTTTCTGAACACATGATCCCACAGCAGCGGTCTTTTAAAATACAGGCATTATCGCCTGCAATTTGAGTCTAAAGGTTGGAACTAAGCTTCTTTTTGTCATCAGCATCAGTCTCACAGGCTTCCAAATCTTCAAGCTCAAGCTGGCTTTCTCCTTGTCAAAGGAATTGTTATAGCTCGGAAAACTAGAATTGATCAAACAGCTGAGGAGACTGGTTGCTTTAGGGATAAGCAATTACTACCAAGTTTAATTTGTCTTACAGACAATTACATACTCCTGTCAGTTTAACATGTTTGAGTTGACATCTGACAAAGCTTAAAAAACAGGACACATACTTTACAGCAGAACATAGCAAGTCCTGCCAATATGGAGAAGTTTCTCTTAAAAGGACAATTATTTTCAGCAGAGTTGAGATTTTCGCTGTTTTTTGGAAAGTCTATTACTATACTATATACCTATTCCTCATTGGTATCCTATTTTAAGTGATCATTAAAGCCTATTCAAATGTTTCTTGAAACTAAAATAATAAAATCTCTTTTATGAACACAAGCACCTCTGAGGATTCAAACATTAGAATCTGCTATTTCAACTGCTAAATTACGTGGGTAAAGTCTTACAAAACATTAAGAATGACAGTTGCATTAGTTCTAGAGCTGTATCCTGTTTAATCATTTTCTATGAGATTTCAGTCATACAAAAGGTCTATTAGTCCAGGTGGATACACAAAAACACACTTGTACTTCAATAGCATTTGTGCTGGGCTTTTGGAAAAATGGTGCTTCCATCCACTGAGATGCTTTTCCCTCAAAATTATGGCTGGATGTAAAATGCACTAAATTGTGCTCTTTAAAACCTTGGCTTCAAAACTTGAAGCAATTACCATTAATGCACCACACATACACTTCAAGGTGCATTACCACTTGAATTCCAATTGGAGAGACTGTCATTCAGAGTGTGTGTGCTGTTCTCCATGTGAATTACTGCATCTCATTATAAAAATCAGTTAAAAGGCTGTCCAATGCAAACTTTAGTGAGATTGTTGTTTTGGTGTGCAGATTGCAGTTTATACTGGTTTCCTATAAGCCTACTCCATTAACTACATTTGAAGTAAGAGGCAAAGGTAAGATACTGCAGGCTGAAATGGGCTCTGCCGACAATTTTTCTCAAAATGATTGGTAGTGTTCCTCAGGCTGCTCGCCTTTGGGCTGACTGGAGGACGCTGTTAATGTTCAAAGCAGGTGGACAGGTGTACTGAGCAATCAAAGGCAGGCCTTTCATGCTCCAGAACATGCGGGAGTGGAAAAGAGAACATGATTGTCACTGCAAAAGAAAAGTGAGGTAGATGAAAATAATAAAGCAGCTTTTTTAGTATAGGAGGCTATAATTCACTGGAGTGTACCCAGTGAAGCTCACTGGTCCTCTAAACCCATGGGGAGGGCTGTGTCTTGCTTTGGCCTTTGATTTTTCCCCTCATCAAGTTTTGAATAGGATCGTGTGGCCAGGGATCCAAAGTCGACCGCTCACAAATTCATCCAGCATCATGCAGAGATGTGAGGGAAAAGCATGTAAAAAGAAAAAAAGCTGGAGGAAAAACATTCTCTACACTGTAAACCCCTTCTCTATGCTGAAACATACATCTGAGCTGAACAAGAAAGGCCTCTGGAGACCACCAGTACTGCTGCAGCTGCCGAATACAGGGCTAGATTAAAGGCATACTTCATGCAAAAAGCACTAACACTACTAATATTTAATACAAACTAGTAAGGGTGGGAGGAAATCCTGCAAGCTTATTGCAGGAAATAATAAAAAACATACTACGCCATTAATCATGTACGTAATTATATAGAAATAATAATGTACATGATGTTTATAGCAAAAGCTTGATAACTCAACTTCTTATAGGCATATATTGTGAAAAATGACTTCACAGTGATTGTGCAAATGCCATCATGCTAACTGGTATACTTTATGTTTCATTCACTACTAGTTACCCTCGTAATAATAATTTTAATTAAATATTTTTATAGGTGCATGCGTAAAAACCAGGCTTGTATGTAACATTCTACTTAACTACAGTACCTGGATCAATAAATAACTACATCACTAATTAACTGACTCACGCTAATTAGCTAACTAAGTTACCAATCACTAACTCACTGTCTCACTAACACATTTACCAAATTACTCTATTTCCCCAACAATGGGCCACCCCATTCTATAAGCCGCAGAAAATGCTCATTTATGTTTTAAAACTCTAAGGTAAGCTGGCCCATGTCATTAGTCACAGCGTTACTGAATTTACTGATCTGAAGTAAACGCATCTAATTTGGCCCCTGGAGGTCTTTGCAGCTCTATAACAGAAGTGACATAATACCGTAGTTGAGCCTGAACAACTAAATTGATAAAATAATGAACCAATATCATGCCACAATGGAAGAACTATGCTGCAGAATTTAGGCTCCAGGTTGTTGCAGAGCAGCACAAATCGAGTTGTTTGGTGATGATGACGATGACGACATTTATGGATTTGAAGATAGGTATCTTTTCTTTGCATTTCAAACAGTTCATTAATGCAGTAAACAGTACATTTAAATTAAACAAATTATTTGGGAATTTTTTTCTTTGTGAACTGAATGATACTTTTAGTGTATGCTCCTCATGTTTTTAGATAGGCCGCCTCATTTAAGCAAGCTGCACCCAATACACAGCTTTGTAAAACCGATGTTTAAACCGTGGCCTATCGTTGGGGAAATATGGAACATGTTAATTAATGAACTTACTCTCTAACTCACAAACTCTCTAATGAACTACTTTATTGACTAATCACATTTGCTTCATTCAGTTGCTCACTCACTCATGTTTATCAGACTGAGCAGACAGTTCTCCTTTTTTTGCAGGCCTTTGTTAAAGATCATCTACTGTTACAATATGAAGATACTGTAAAGAAACTCCACCTCTGCGTTGGCTTTGGGCTGTAAGGACCATATTGCCTCTTAATTGACAGTAATCCAGGCCAATGGATTATAGACAGCATCAACAAACAGAGTGGAAAATATGGAGGAAGGATTACACATCACTGTAGGATCCAGAGACTAACGGTGGCTGAGTCCACAGTGGTGAATGGGACAGCGATCGGATTGGCAGCTCAAGCAAGATCTCTGCTAAAGCCACATTGAGTGAAAACAAATGCGAGGCGGTCTGGACTTGAACCAGCACTGAAATATTAATTACACAAGTCCAGTCCAAACAATCCAGCTAATCTACAGGGCTTTAGTGAGCAGAAGACAAAGACCAGAATATTCTGATCATATGCAGACAAGCTCTACACAAGACAAAAAATCTGAATTTCTACAGTGCATTTTCTCCATTTTTATTTATGCCTTTTTTTAGCAGCAGGCATGCAGTTAAGCATTCTTATCAACAGTGAGCAACAATTCCCACAAGAGTCAAAGCCAAAAGTTCAGTTCTTACAAGCATTAGAAGTGTACTACCACCCGCCAACCCATGCACCCCGTTAAGACCTGTTCCTGTGTTTTCTGCACAACCTTTATCAAACAGGGTTTGTCAAAGCATGTGTGCATTCACACACTTCTGTTCAGGTCATTTTGGTTCTATTTAGCCGGAGTGCTGAAAACTGAATGGAGAAATTGACAAAAGTACAGACACTATTTTTGTGCATTTTTATAGGTTTATCACAGATAATTTAAAAGCACATAAGCTGGTCTATCTGACCCTACTTGACATTACATGTTTTGGTGCAATGTGATGTTTCAGACATTCAGTTCACACAATTCTGTACAAACAATAGCATAATAACATAACAATGATACAATAGTGTACAAGCTTTCGCTACTCGTTACCTACAACGGTTCATTTGTTATCTGTACATTCAGAAAGTAAAGCAAAGAAGCAAACTGCAAACATGTCTTGACAGATTGACTACATTTTTGGTAAGAGAAAAATCAGTTGCTAACTGTTATGTAGTTATCCATTCACAGTGACTTTGTTTGCAAGGAAAGTGTGCACTTTAGAGCAACCTGTAGCATAATGACAGCACTGTATGCCATGGTCAGAAGGATCCTGTCTCTTTAACAGTCACTTTATTTCACCTCAATGAAATGAAGGGAAGTTTTCCTCACCCTCTTCAGACATGATGCCTATTTAAGATGCACATCACACGCAAAAATAAAATCACATGATGCTATGTTGTGGTATTATTCTGTCCTTGCTGTTACCTTGACAACTACCAAAAGACATAATGAAAGCACTAATGTGTTAAGATACTAAGGAAGAAAAGAGGACAATGTCACACACTGGAAAGACAACATATTTTAGTCATGATATCAAATTAAGACTTTATAAGATGAACAATTAAGAGAATTACCATGTTAAATCACATATCACCATATAACAATGTATTTTTTAAGAATTGCTTTGTGATTCAATTGGAAATGGGGAGTTGGGGTGGGGGTGTTAATTTAGGTACTTTTATGCTTAACAATTGCCTTTGTGCAGCTCTAAACTATTAATGGATATTTTTTGGAGACATTACCCTCTTTAGATGTGTGGTCTCATGACTGCTGTGATCATATTTGACTTAATAAATTTCTCTGAAATTTAGTTGCTTTGTTCACATTTCATTTGTTCATCAGGTCATCATTGAATTATTCAGAAAAATTGATGGAACTCTTCTTTAGGTCCATCAGTATCACCATATGCAGACTACTAAATAAGCTAGTACTGCTAGTGCATTCACACTGGCTGAGTAACATAAGGAATCAAATTAGGGGCATACACTCAATCTGCCACCCAGCACGGGGGGTGGTGGGGGTTTGGAGGGTAGAGAGACTGATTAGATAGAACATAAATGTGGTCCAGCTCTAATAGTGCATAATTAGCATAACAAAAGAGAGGCAGCACTCCAGTGCCTCACCACTGGGCACCTCGTCTCATTAAGAACAGCTGAATAACAATTACCTAGCCCTGTCTGTGTCTGTGTGTGTGCGGGTGTGTCTAAGTGACAGCAAGAGAGAGCATGTGTATGTTTGTGTGAGAGTAAATGTGTCCAAGAATGAGTGTATGAGCATTTAAAGGGAGCGTGTGTGTGTGTGAGTGGGGAGGAGTAGTGTGTGGTTCTGTACATGTGTGTGAGGGAGTGTGTGTGAGTGGGGAGGGGTTGTGTGTGTGGTTCAGTACATGTGTATGAGGGAGTGTGTGTGAGTGAAAGAGAGAGGGCGGCAGAGAAAGAGAGACAGAGAGAGAGTGACAGAGACAGAAAGAGAAGAGAGTGAGAGACAGACAGACAGTATCCCCTATAGAGCACTAATGTTTTCTGGGTTCTTTCTGTCTTTTTCTCTCTGCTGGTTATGCACTCATTTACTGCATCTCACTAGGGCACAGAGTTCGACAAGCATTTGTGCACCTGCCTCTGATGCGTGCATGAACACACACACACACACACACACACGCACACACACACACACGCACGCACACGCACGCACACACACACACACACACGCACGCACACGCACGCACACGCACACGCACACAAATTATCACTTTCATTATTTACAATTACTTGCTTGCCAGCCCAAATCACAACGAAGCAACACAAATTACATGACTTAGAATAATGCCATTACTGATGGATATTATTAGGCTCATATCGACCTCACAGCTGCATCCACTACAAAAGCAACACACGCACGCACGCACGCACGCACACACACACACACACACACATACAGGCCCTCATGATCACACCCAAAATCCACACGTCACTTTCTTTCCAGCCCTTAGACAAAGACATCCTTTCCGAACCCATACACTCCTTGCATTTCCCTTCTCTCTGTAGTGCTTTACACTCATTTGCACCACTTGCCTCAATTTCCATATGCTTACTTCCTGTATCAGTTAAAAGTCTGAACACACCAGGCTGAAACTAGTTTTATAATCTTATAAAAACAATATGATCTAAAGGCTCATGCTTAAATGCCTGCATGTTCAATCACAAACCATGTAATTCTAACATTGGTAAAATACCGCAATCTGATAGACAGTCTTAAAGTTCTAAGTTACTGTAAAACACACAATATACACTGATCACCTAATAATAATTCTGCATTACCAAAATACATTATAAAGTGTGTAGGAGAGTGTATACAGCAATTCCAAGTTTGTTATTTTATTCTTTTGTTGTTTTTCACAATTATTCTGAAATATGGGGTAGAGAAAACTCTTATGTGACAAAAGTTTAGACCAATAGAAAATGTTTTTATATTTTAGGCTTAAAAATGTGTGTTTGGCAATGTCTTCTGTACTGTGTATTGCCAAATCAGTCATCCATTTCCACTTTTATCTACTAACTGGATAAGACAGACTTTCATTTAGAATCATTTCAACGCAAGCCACAGGTTTTATTCTGAAACTGAAGACATGTTTATCAGGACATACATGGACAGCACATATATCATTTGTATTGTCACATGGCCTTGGGTTTACGTGTGTCACTGCCCTGCTTCAGAGGTGTAGTGCGTCAAAATGGAGTTCAGCACTCTGGACAGTGCCCGCGCTGCATTCAGTAAGAGGTGAGCCTCGGGTACACAAAGCCGCACCTTTTTTACACGGCTGGCTCCAGATTTGGGACTAATCAGTCCCGGGTCTGACGCCTATAAAACACAACTTCGCGGAGACGTGCATGCTCAGCCCTTAGCTCGCTGTCGTCCAAAGCCAGCTACCTGAGCCCACTCTCATTCTAAGCTGTGTCATTTCTGTGTTTGTTCTCTGTGCTTTGAGTGCTAAATCACTTTACTGTTTTGTCTAACCCTTTTCTTGTTGTGTTCCACATGTCTCTTTGTAAGCAGAAGAAGGAGAGATGGAAGAGTAGCCTGGAGACACCGCCGCGTGGATCCCCATGCACTACCAGCCTAATTCCCCTCACTCACTCTGTTTTGTTAATAATGTTTTCTTCGGGGGCTTTATCTTGCTCACTGTCTGACGTGTTGGTGTCATTTGTAGGTTTACCGCACACATTATATACGTACATGTAATTGAATGACCGTCCTTCAGACCTGATCCAATGAATGCCTCTACAACAACTAAAACTCTGCTACTATTCAGTTTAGTCAGAATGTGTATTATAAGTTTCCTTTTCAAGCACGCTATGGATTTTGTTCATTTTTGTTCAGCACAAAAGAAATGTTCCCAATACTACTCTCTGTGTAATAGCACTGGTCCAGAATTACAATCCAGAACGGTAAGGTCAAAAGTTTGGACTCAAACTGCTACACATTTCCAACGGCACTTTTCAAAAACTCACAACACAGTATGAAACTTCAGTTACTGCTAAAGTTGTCTACCAGGCAAACTTTAAATGTCCACTATGATTGTATAAGTAAAACCTCAAAAAACTGGGGAGATTGCCTTCATATCTCTTAAGGAAGATATACAATGTTAGACTAATACACTAAGCTGCAGATATCATGCAACATGAGAATGGTTCTTAACACGGCTTCACCATTGCTTGCCCTAAGACAATCATAACTCATAATGCAGTTATAAATCATAGCACAATAGGTTCTGAGGGTTGAATCTGTGTATCAATAATGAAGGAGCAAAACAGCATGCAATCTAAAGTACATATTTTATATAAAACTAAACATATGACAATAACTTTAAATACAACTCAAATCCAAGTAACATTCTTTGCGACTTCTTAGTTTTACTCAGCTAAGCCAGCCAATATGTAGTTATATCTGGATTGGTTGCAATTTCATTGAAAAATTGACAAATTTCTGTTGATTATTTGAAGAAAGAAGGCAATAAGATCATTCTCTTATAACTTCACTTTTATTTATCATCTACTTCAGGAGGATTCAATGACACTTTAGTGCCTTACGTGCATCAGTGCTTCGTTCCTCACAACCTCTCCTTTATGCTTTTTCCCTCCATTACCACTAAAGTGAAGAAGCTCTGCAACAGCACTCAGTTACAACAATGGCAAACCTACTTTGCCAGACGTGTAAAACAAAACACCAAATATTAAATACTTTTCTGCTGCCTTTCAAGGACTTTAACAAAGTCATTGTGTTGTCTACAAGGCCCATGAGACTGTTCTGTTGTTTTCAGACTTCCATGCATTACTGTACTAAATGCAGACAAAATCTGGAGACAGTCAGACATGGACACGAGGACCCAAACTGCAGATATACCAACAATGCCATCATGAGGCTAAAGAGGTATTCTGTTTAGAAGAAAGAACTGTAAGTTTAGGAATAGAAAATGACCCAGTTACAAATACAGTAGTAGACTACTGAAAACAACTTAAAATAGTTACATGAACATCATTCCTTCAGTATTTGGGAATCTGAGAGTAATATTTGTTTATTTTGGCAGTAAAAGTGATTATCTGTTATTGTGAACAACAATAAGCACACAGTGCACCACAACAAAATGTATCCTCTGTCTTTAGCCCATCACATGTGCACACGTGGAGCAGCGGGCAGCAGTCAACAGCTGTGAAGTGAAGTGGGGACGGTACCTTGCTCAAGGGTTACCTCAGTGGTGCCCGGGCTGGGACTTGAACCTGCAACCTTCTGCTTTTGCAAAGTATTTCATCACTTGTATGGACCTTTACAGATAAATGCCTTTCAGACAAAGGTGATGCGAAATTTCAGTGCTTTGATTGCTTCATTAGAGAGAACCGTTTGGCTGATTGCAGCTCAGAGGTCAGGTTATCTGAACAATATCTTAACATATATTTAAACATAAACATACCCACACACACACACACACACATTGAGAATCAGGTTTGTTGTTATTGGAAATGTTTTCTGTATATCCACTTTCATTATGTTTCGAGTCAACCTGAGATTGTGCACTTCAGCCAGACAAACGTAAAAAAAATATACAGATTGTTCTTTTTATATGTAACATTTGACTGTATCAGACTATATGACTGCAGCTCCAATGTTGGATTTCTGTAATTAATATCTTGGCCCATAAAAAAAATGAATAAGGACATGTTTTTTGGGGCTTGACCTTGATGTATTAGAAACCAAGAATGGTATGAGTACAACAAAAGTAAATTGGAGTCCAAAATAGTGTTCTATTATTTTTATATTCAATGATTGCTCTTCACATGTATTTGTATAACTTGCCTTGCATAATTAATTCTATTGTCTCTACTAATCTCCGGCTTGTACAGCAAAATCTCATCCCTCACTCATGGAAAAGGAACAATGATTGCTGTACAAGACAAAACAGGGGTGAGAATGGGCATCAATGATGGCTGGAATATATGAAGCATCTACTAGTTCTAATTTAGCATCCACTCTATTCTATTCATACAATCATATTTGGATATGGTTGAACATGCAAAGGGAAAACACTTCAATCATTAATCTTAACTCTATACACTTACTTAAGATGTTTAGCAAACCAGGGACAGGGGCAGGTTGTGTGGGTCAGGGCAGCAGATGCCAGGGCTGAAGGTGGCATATGGTTGACTGATATGAGGTGTACCAGCAGTGCATACTGGGACCCATCAGGAGTTTTCATTTAAGGTGATAAATGGCAGCTGGTTGGACTGAAACATGTGCTTGCGTCAACTTTATATATCATAATGGACATGGCAGTTAGAAGCTGCCTTAAAGCATTGCCAGCAAGTAATTCATGAGCACTCTAGTACATGGAAATATTTGCAATACTGATTGAGTAATTAGCAGAAATATATGATTGTGTGAAAATACAAAATACAAATATGATTTCAGCTGCTCAACTGTTCAGGGTCTCCTTTGTTTTATTTTGTATTTCATAATGGGCCAAATTTGTTCAATAGGTGACAGGTCTGGAGAGCAGACAGATCAGCTAAGCACCTAGATTTGTCTAGACAGAGCCATGATGTTTTAATATGTGCAAAATATGGTTTGGCATTGTCTTGCTGAAATGTGCCTCCCGAGATATGCAAACTACTAATGCTATGTGCACTAATGTACCCTCATACCATTATAGATGTGTGTTGATCACAAGCCAAAACTGCTCTTTCCTCTTTAACCCAGTATATATGATATCCAATTTAAATTTTCATTTGTCAGATCACAGGAAAGTTATCCACTCTGCCTCAGTAGAGGATAATGCAGTGGTTCCTGAGAACCTGGAGATCACAGTTATTTATTTGTTTTTTGCTTTGTCATTTCTGTACAGAGATTTCTCTGAATTCTCTAAATCTTTCATCATCAGTGAATTCTAAATGCACATGTTCTCCATAAAATAATAGAATCTCTCAGTGTCAATATTTAATATGGTGTCTGTGTTCTATTTTCAGTTAAACGAGTTTATATGATTTAAAAGTCATTCGGTTGTTCTTTGTATTTTACAAAGTTTCAGTGTTTACAGAGTTGTATGCTTCTGATTAGATGTCAGAACACCAAATGTTTGTCACCAGCAGTCTCAGTTTAGTTGAATTTTGAAATAAATCTGGATGATTAGGGAGAAGGTTTATTACAAAAGATTCTTCAGAGAGTAGTGTGCCGCTTACAAGAGGTTACACCAAAAGAAAAAAAAACAGTCAGAAATAATAAAGAATGAGTTGTAAGAAACATATTGTGCAGCGGCTTAGTTTTTTCCACATCCTGCAATAAACAGCAGACCAAATTCACCAAACAGCAAATTTAGGCCAGATGACCCCATTATAATTTCTGGTGGGACAGCTTCCAAACGTGAAACCAGAAATCCACAGAAGCTCTGGTTATGTCTGCAGAGCAACATGGCTAGTTCCAAACATTTGTCAGCTTCATGAGAATGTCTTATACTTCATTCTCCAAACCAGAACATTAGCACAGTGGTCAGAGAGATACAAGACACATGTGTTTCACAGTAATACCACAGTCAGTTCCAACATCACAATGTAATTGATTGAAAGGTATTCCAAGTGTGCCAGAATCTCCCAATAAAGGTATGATGACAATCTCTTAATATAACTCCTTCCACACCTTTAAGCAATCTAATCTGTGAGAAAAGAATAACAAATGACACTTAAAGCAAGAGCAGGCGAGAGTGACAAACCTCAAATCATCCCATTATGATTTTCTTCTTTTTTTTATTGCATTGAAACAATAAGCCAACTTCCTTTTATCAATACAATTAGCCACAAATTAAAAGAGACAAATAAGTGAGACTGAGAAAAGCTGTATGAAGTTTAATTTTTGTTGTAACATTTGTTACATAAACATAAAATGTGTAGCTTGTTTTTTCAATTTCACTAAATTTTACTAAATTGTTATGTAGTAGCAATGTTTACAGCAGTGTGAAATATTCTATATTTTTAATCATGACAAGTAAAAATTATTTTCTTTTTTTCTGTTTCATATATTTTCTGTTTTGCTATAATCACAAAAAAATATCTTAGTAGATCACTTCCTTTCATTTATATTGTCAATTGGTAGTCAATCATTTTAACAATACTGGCTTTTTCATTACCAATAAATACATATAATCACACTGTTTTACTGTGACCTGTGAGATTATAGCGGAGGTTATAGTGGTTCATGGTGGATGTATAGCTGTTTTGTTGCATTCATGTAATGCAACATCCAAGTTCTAAAATGAGAGATTCCAATTACACTAATGAGACAACCATTTATGTAAATGTATTATATGTATATAAATATATATAGAGATCTCAGATGTTGCTCCTGGAATCTGCTGGAGCCACTCTCCCAGTTTGGGTGTCACCGCCCTGAGCATTACGATTACTAAGTCGACCACTGTTGCTTTCCACATCTTTTCTAGCTCTTCTCTCAGCTCTTGGTATTTCTCAAGCATCTCATGTTCCTTCTTCCTGATGTTACCATTACTTGGCATCAGTACATCTATCACTACAGCCTTTTTCCTCTGCTTGTCCACCACTCTATGTCTGGTAGGTTAGCCATTACCAGTTTGCATGTGGAAGTCCCACAGGATATTAGCTTAGTCATTCTCAAACTCCTTTGGAGGTGGCTCCCATTTTGACCTTGGGACTTCCAGCCCAAACTTGCCACAGATGTTCCTGTATACTTTGCCAGTCACTTGGTTATGGGGTTCCATGTATGCCCAGCCTGCTAGCATCTTGCACCTCGCTGTTATGTTCTAGATTGTCTCAGGGGCATCTTTGCACAGCCTGAAACTGGTGTTATAGACCCCAGCCTCTACTGATCTTGTACTTAGAGCTTGTTCCTGTGCTGCAATGATTAGTGCCTCTGTGCTGTCTTTCAGTCCAGCTTTGTCCAGCCACTGGTAGGATTTTACTATCCAAGGTAGCTGTCCTAAATGTCTGCTATTTTGCCTTAAGGAAATGCGATCCCCTCAGTTCTGACTACTCTACCCCTCTTTTCTTACCATCCGACTGCACGTTTCCAGTACGAATGACATTCTGATGTCATTGCTATAGATCTTGGTGGTGTGGATCAGTGAGTGGTGTGTGGATCAATGTCTCATTCACTCTTGATGTCGGCTTGTTCAGGGAGGTTGCTGTGGTCTGCTCTCAGATCCTCAAGCCACTATGCATTGTTTTTATGTGTTTGTCTCCTTCTCCTCCAGTATTGCTCAGTCTCCAGCCTTGGCAGATCTGTTCTGATTCTAGTACCCTGCCACTGAGAGTACTGCAGTTCTGATAGCTGGGCAACTTCCCTCCATGCTCCCTTGACCTTAGCTTCTAACCTCTTCTTCCATGGAGGATACTGCTTCTTGTTGTTAATTTTATAGCCAAGCATGTCAAGGATCACTGTTGCTGTGGTGTAGATAAGCTGATTGGTATCAGTGTATGGATCGTCTGTAGTGCTGCATTCACATCTTCTAGGAGACTTTCTAATGGTTCTTTACTTAGTGGATGCTCTTGTATTCAGCCTACAAGGGTTTGTGGTTCTTGGGGCTTGGTACCCAATCTCAGAGTTTGGGGATGATGATGATATTTCCCCCTGGACCTGTTGTCCTGGCTCCCCCTTGCCATATCATTTGTTTTGTACTTCTTCAATCTCTAGTGTAGCAGTTGTTTCTTGCACATTTTTGGCGGTTGTCTCGTTTTGCCCCTCTAAAGCACCTGTTGTTACTTTTATTAACATCAAAGCAACTGAAAATGATGAACAACACCCTCTGCTACTTCACACATTAATACGCCAGAAATGTAATTGTCATTCTCCGATTAAAACATGTTCCTTTAATGTTTTTGAGCAGTATACTTCATTTTGATATCTATAATTTATAAGTGACTACAGCTGTGCTTATAAGTTTACATACTATGACAGAATTTATGATTTCTTCGCCATTTGTCAGAGAAACTTGTCATGTAAACTTATGAGCACAACTGTATATTATTATGATGAACTCATGGACGTTATACTGAACATTTCTCCCAAATAAACAGTAGTTCAGCATTTGGCAAATGCATGACTGGCTTAACATGATTATACACTTACACACTACACTGAGATGGACTGTTATAAAGCAGAACGTGCCTCTGTTTCTCATTCATACACACTTGAATCAAGAAGAGTCCAGGCCAAGAATCAAAGGTCTGTGGAGTTTATGGATCATAACAGATAGCACTAGAGCTTCTTCTGGACAAGCACATATTAAATGATGCAATCAAGCAAAAAACAATATACCAATGAAGCTACAGCTACAAAGCAAACTGATTAGATAAACATCCAAAGACAGTGAGTCTTTTGCTTCACAGTAGCTACGGAGTGCATTTATGATTTGTGCTTCTGTTCTCTGTGTTTACTACATGATACAGACTTGAAAAAGATGATTACATAAATGATGCAAAACAAACATCTCTTCATGTAAATCATCATCTTCAGATAAAATAAAATTGAAGAAATCAATAGCCTCATTACTAACAGAAACACATTAAAAGAAATCTTATTTCTTAAAATACAAAGATCCTCATGTTTTGAGGGGTTTTTTTAGTATAGAGAAATACCACAGTTAACCCAAAATCTTTCCATTGTTTCAGATTACTTAATGAAATCCCTCCACAAATCAACTAATTAAAAAGTGGGGTTATCCTGCAGGATGCAACACTGGTACACATTGTGGTGAGAAAAGCTTACAGACAACAACCAAAGAGTACAATCACAGACACAACTAAACCACACTGGGCTTTATAAAAATACATTTAAAAATAGCTGGGTAATAGTCTTTTAAACGTTTATAATAAGGAAAACCTTATAGAAGAAAATAGAAGAATGTTTTTTCACAAATGAGAGGATTTTACCACCTCTGGGACAACATTGCATTTAATGTTGAAGCAAAAACTAAAAGAGGAGAGGAGACAATGAAAAGCTGGTCAATGTGCAGTATTTGACAATTTGTGGGGTTTGTGGGGGGCCAAAAGCTTAGTAAACTCTAGCACACACTCAGACTCCTGAGGTGTGAGCATATGACCCCATCACTCTGCATCAGGAGCATGCAAACACTAACCAGACCTGAAGAAGTGGTTGGGGTGGGCTTGAACAAGAATAGAAAGGATAATAGGTTAAAGTAAGAAAGTGAAAGAGCAAGCAAAGCAAGCGAGAGTCAGGGGGAGATAAAGTGAGAGAACAAGTGAGGAAGTGAGAAGAGGATGAGATAAAGAGAAAAACAGAGAGTGAGGGAGGGAGAGTGAGAGCGAGAGAGAGTGCATCTAGAGGCATTTCCTGAGATGATGGGCTCAGCACAGTGGAGACTAGGCTGATAAAAGGATTTAGTGCTTCAGAGCTCACTTTGGGGACGAAAAGAAGGGCTGGCCTTTCTGAGGGTTCTGCTACCCATCTCCTAAATGCTCACTTACTATCACTGAATGAAATAAAGAGGACCTGCCTCTTTACTTCATAAACGGCACCATTAACCGCCCATTGGGAACATCCCTCTGGTCTGCATGAATTATGATGATTCCTTTTTAGAATAATCTCTCTCTCTCTCTCTCTGTGTCACTTTTTCTCTTCTCATCTAATGCACTAGTCATCTGCTGGGCCTGAAGTAAGCAGATTACAGTGGCAACTGCGAGACAGCCATCTAAACTCATTAATTTAATCCCATAATCCTCCAATAATTGGTGCATCTCTAAGTTTCATTTCACTGCCCAGTGCACATTTGATGTTAAAAAAGGATAGAATAATAAGAAGTTGGGGTGGCCCTGTGAGCCCAAACTAGCCCAAGAAAGTACATTGATGGACACCAATGGAGTTTGATGCCAATAGTAGAGGTACTTATCTCCAGGAGATGGAGAATTCCATTCCAACCAGCAAACTCACGCTGACTTGGAGGGGTCAAATGATTCCCCTGGAAAGCAGAAGTCTTTCATTTTTTGATTAGTTATTGACATGGCCTCAGCACACGGCTGTTCAAAGATAACAATTAGCCATTTGATCCCCCTTCCTCCTGACACTGGATTAAAAAAAAACCTGAACGTCCAAAAAGACCTTTTGATGAAAGTTTGTTTATTTATTTAGGAGAAATATTGTGATGACAGATTTTTTTTCTAAATTATTAACTAAATTAACATGGATTTCATGTTCATGTACTAACACAAGTAGTATTATCAACCATCAATTACCATAATAAAGTCATGTTTTATTTATTTAATTTATTTATTTATATTTTTATTACTAGTACATTGTTTACAGATGTTTTACTTGGTGCAAAAATGACATAAGAAGTAAGAAGTGCCTGCCTGTGAAAAGTACTGCTCATACACTTACTCATTTTATATCATGATGTGTTAAGCACATGGTGCACAACTAGGAGCAGATGAGATGGCAAAGGTAAGAGGTAATTAAAAAAATGTGAGCAAGTTCTAGCTCAGGTGTGTGTAACTGTTTACTGACACATAATTGTTAAAATAGAGTGAACTTACTTTCTAGACTGTGGCGATATGGGGGTAATGTATGCAAATAACATGGTTCGGATTCAAATGTAACTTAGTTTTATTCACATACACAGTATTAAGGAACAAAAGAGGGGTTTTTTTGTCACAGCAACAGAAAACAGACTTAATTTTCTGGTCAAATAGCCTTTCTACTTGAAGCCAATGCCATTTTGTCTGTTCCTTAGTCAGAGGGATGTTAAACATCATACTTCGCAAGTCACTTTATGGCTAAAGTGTTGTAGCTCAGTGTTTTTAAAATAAAGGTTTCTAAATAAAACTTGGAATATGGTTCCAAAATAATTGGTTAATTGCAACATAACTTTAAAAAATATGTTGTACATCTCCAATTATATACATAATACAATAAAATATATTGAAAGTTTATTTAGGGAACAAAAAGTAGTGTTTCAGTTGTATCACTCTATAGAAGCATTCCTTGGCACCTTTAAGAGTGATCTGGCTCAATGACAATGAACACCATTATATCCCATTCAATTTTAAAATGGTGTACAGCTATCTTTCCCTCTACTTGTCTGTCATTGCTCAGTTTACAGGAAGCAGAGATGCATGGAAAGAACAATCCTCAAATAACCCTTCTCTCTCCTCACAAACAGGCAAAACCCCACTTATCACATTCAGTGTGTGTGTGTGTGTGTGTGTGTGTGTGTGTGTGTGTGTGTGTTTGTATCAGATCTGTGCATTTGAAAGGAGTAGTAATGCTGTTTTCCTCCCTGCTGTGCTAAATCAGTCTAGAAGGTTCTGCTGTGGCACTATAAGAACCGGTGGCTTGACACAGTGCCAAGTCTGCTCCACAAACCTCTGTCTTGGACCAAGTCTCCCTGCCATTAATCTCTCTCTTTTTCACACTTTTTCTCTTCTTTTCTCCCTGTCTGTTCCACGCCAAACGGCTACGGTGTTCACCTCCTCTTGCAATCCCCCCCCCCTCTTTTCATCCTGGGCTCTCTATCCTGCCAGGATTAGAAGGGATGTTCCTTAAAAGAAACAAAGCTCTTCGTCTTTAGACTGCAATATCCCCTCCCCTCATATTTCACAGCCGCTGTTATGTCCTTGAGAAAAATGGATAAATGCATGCATCTGTTTTTACAGCCTGCTTTGATGAGATCCATTCTCTAAGATGCTACAGTAAAGATCAGAAGTTGCTCTCAGAATCTTTTTTTCTAGTTTTCTTTTATTCCTCCCTTTTCCTACTTCCCTCCTTCAGTATTTTCCATTATTGACACTTGAGCCTTTCCGCACCAGTGTGCGAAGTTTGGTGTGCTATAATGAATCCTGACAGTGTAATGATTTCTGCATTGTTAAAATGACATGGGTCCACCTCCTGACAGACAGAACCATAATTCCACTTTCTCTTACAATTCTGCTGGTAAGAGAAAAATCACAGAAACAGCTGTTTCTACTGCTCAGTGCTACTGCTTTCATTGCTCAGTGTCTCCTTGCACAGCATCTATCGAAGTTCTTTCAAATTGCATGTTCAAGCAACACATAAAACTGAGAGCTCAGTTGCAATCCGTCTAAAAATCTGAATGACTGCCTATTTCCAAAGTGCTTTTACCAAGAAAAATTCCTAAAAAAAAACTAGCAAGCAAATAGCAATATTGTCTAAAGCCTAAAACAATCAGGCACCTTGGGTTACCTCATGTGTTGAGGGTTAAACACTCCTTGAAAAACAGCACAGATGCCTCCCTTACCTTTTCTGAGCAGTGTTTACAAGCAGTGGTTGGGCTATAATCTTAGACTGCTATAATGCACTCTCTGTTTTATATTTATTCATTTGGCTGACTATTTTGTTCAAAGCGACTTCCAGGTATGTTTTGTGAATATGCTTACGTTTTCATTTAAAGCCATGGGGATATCTTAGATCTTTCTGTTCTATCAGAATTAGCTGTCTTTAAAGATAACTTTAAGGCCAAAAATTCCCTTTCAGACTGCACATCTCCAGCAGTAAAGTTTTGCAGATATATTGCGCCACCTGAATACAACACAGTGATTTGATCAATCAAGGTTGATTTCAAGAACCAAACTGGCATTTGTCATTTTCAGCAGTAAAATGTAAATTTGCAAAGCCTTGAAATGTTTGCTTAGCTTTTTTAATTTATTTATCACAGTTCTTAGGGTTCATAATGTGCACAGCACAGTCATTTTTTTGGTAAAAGAGAGCAGTGTATCTTTTTTACATGTGAACTCTACTGTACAATCATATATACTGTATAAATCAGACTGATTTTGAATGATGTTTAGCGGTTGGGTTTAGTTTAAAAGCTGTTTAACAAAAGTCTTATCATCTGAAGTGTACAGCATTTATCATTTTTTTAATGAAAAAAATCTGTTAGCAGAATATATTGGTCACAGACGTGCGGCTCAATTGAGAGGCAGTGGAACTTGTGTGTAGTGTGTCAAATACATGGTATTCTGGGAATTTTAGCCTTTGTTGTCTTTCACCATGAAATGAAACCACTATTTAGATCACAACTTGCTGGAGATGAGTTTTGGGAATGTGTGACTGTCTGTAAAAAACAAATAAAAAAACAAACAAATAACTTGCTGGCATTTATAAAAGGAGCAGGAATAACGACCCAAGATTGGTGAGCTATATATGGAGAAGTACAGACACCGGACACGATGTGCATTGCGACGAGGGTGAGAGGCGAGGTTGGCGGCTTAACAAGGTAAACTGTATGTCTGTAATGTTTAAACTGTCCCAATAATGTCCCTGTAATGTCCCAACTGTTGCCAGTTGTTCAAAAGTCCCTTTTCACAACCTTCATTTAAACAGAGGCTGAACATGTAGTTTTATCTACTTTTTACCATACAGTTTTCTGTCTGTACTACAGGGATTGCATTTGGGTTTGGGATGACCCACTGGTTCAAACAGGGGGAGAAGTCCTTCAGTATAAGTGAGGCCAGACTCTTACCTTCATCCCAGGTTAGGGTATAACCTGGACAAGGCAGTGATGACCACATGTAAATAGAAGGAACATTGTGTTAAAAAAGGAATATTACAGAAGCTATCAAGTAAACTTCAATTCCCAAACATGCACTTAACCACATGTATGTGCCTATAAAGTATCATTTCACAGCTTGACAGTTTACATCAAATATGTTTAGAAGCTTCCACCTGAGTTCAATGCCTCTCACTGACTTTACATATTACTGCTGCTATTTATATAAGGCCACTGTCTCATCCAGAACTATACTGAAAGTGGGAAGACACTCAGATCAAAGACAAGGCAACCAAAATGAAGAAGGGTTTCTATTTTCAAATAACATGAACATATCACACAAAGTGTTCTGATGCTGTTTCCATGTAGAGAAGCTCCTCAGTAGTAATAGTAGTAAAGACAGAGGAATATTTCCAGACAGGTTTCAGCTGGGTTGCTGCAGCCCATAACTGTTGGCGATCATTTCACCTTTATTACATGGCAGAAGAGAGGAGGGCCTAAGGGCATCTTACACTACACACACACACACACACACACACACACACACACACACACACACACACACACACACACACACACACACACACA
>JBBIGC010000007.1:17724972-17749816 GCA_037576955.1 Lepidarchus adonis | reverse complement strand
GTGTGGCAGTTGCATAACGATGTCTGAGTGCATAGGTCCTTAGGTACTGGTCATCGTTGCGGTCTGTCACTCGTGGGGCTCCACTCCTGGGTCCGTCAAGAACTCTGTTAGTAGTTCTGTGTCTTGATGCAAGTCTGCTGATGACACTTTGAGAAACACCAAGTTCACAAGCAACATAACTGCATGCCAACCGACCCGAAGGCGCGCCATGGCCATGTGATGCTGCTTGTCCGTTAAGTGACGTGTGTTCATGGCTGTTTGAATGATGAACGTGGAATGACTTACTGATGATACCAGCTTTTTATACCCACAGAATGTTGAAATTTATGCCACATTGAGAAAGGTTGTCTTTTGGTATTGGCCCCAATATAAGGCAACTGTACACAATGAGACCATTACATGGAAAACACAAAATGAGGTGTGTCAACCACCCCAATACAATTGCCTCCCTTCCCAAACATGTCTGAAGTGAAACAAACGCCGTATGTATGACATCCACCAAATCTCTCACAATATCTCTAACTTATTGTGAGTAGTGTATATTAAATTAATACAACAAAATGACAGTTCTTTACATAGTAGGTAATTGAGAAATCCAACCAACGAACATCAATGTATCTTTAAGGTTCGGTAACACTCAAAAACTCAAGACAAAGGGCTATTTTCTTCATAAAAGCACATGTGATGAAAGGTGAGGTCAGTTTGCTGACCTGCATTAAACATTATGTCAATAATAATAATAATAATAACAACAATAGTCATAAATTATTTATTTTTCTCATTTTAATTTTGTTATTGTCTTGGCTGCTTTTATGAAGGTGTTGGACCCCTGCTGCCATCCAGGAGGAGTCCCATGCTGTCTCAGCTGAATAAAAAACACACTATAAACATGACAAACAGTGCTGTGGCCACAACTCATTATGTCAGCTCACACACGTTGGGCTGTTTATAGGCGAGGCCCATACGCTCCCATATCTCAGGACACATGCTCTCATTCCTCTTTCACAAACCTCCTGGTGACTGTAAAACTGAGTTTGACACCCTCCATCCTCTCTACCTCCATTCTTTTATTTTCCAGTCATGCAGTCTGGAGTGATTGGTCACAGTAGACCTATGGTAACCTTTTCTCACCTTAGAATCAGAAACTGTACAGTAGACACCCTGCTGGCTAAATGACAGACAAAACACACAGACAAAGCTCCTCAACTTCATTTACACACAGCAGTAATTTACACAGGTCCGATTGAATCAACCACCACCTTACTTACTGAAAACAGCTACACATGTTGAGGGGAGCGATCATGGTGGGTGGGTGGTTTGTGTGTTTCACTTTTCAGAATTTGACTTTTGGTGGTAGGTTGCCACCCATGAAGAGAAACATGAGTGTGGATTTTGGATTGAGAGTGTCATTAGCAGTAGTAGGAGAAGATAGTTATATTGCAGTGAGAGTTAAAGGGGAAAAGCTTTCTGGAACATCAGTGAGAAGTCTGCATAGCCTTTATCTTATCCATTTATCTTCAGAATTTACTGTTCTATGAAGAGCTAAAACTGACAGCTGATGTATTCTGAGACTATATCTACTGATGTATTGGCCAGCTATGCTTATCTGAAATCCATGTCTGAGATTAAAAAAGAAAAATCTTAGTATTGTTTTAAATCTCTGTGTTGTTAGCAGGGCAAAAACTACATCTAAAGCATTTTAAGGCATGTTTCATTCCAGTAAACATTTGAAACAAAATGATTATTATTGTTATTTTTGCTTACTGCTTTCCAAGTTTTGGTATAAAATGTTAGAGGTAGGACAACCTAAAGCATGTTAACTTTTGACTACTACTCTTGGCAAACAAAGAGATATGCATGGCACATGAACACAATGTGTTTATTCTAGTTGAGTGTTTCTACTGAAAATTCCTCACAGAAGCCCACCTCGCTCTCTACCTCTCTGGCTGAAAAGCAAATTAATTCATTTGAAACATGGCCACAGACAGAATAAAACAGTAGAATTGTCAAGTAAGCAAAATACAAAGGTTAGTCTTTTGTAATAATGAGGAAGGGGTAGGAGGGTGGTCAACAAAACTAAAAAAAACTAGATTTCCTCTCAAAAGAAACTAATTAAACCAAACACAAATGAATTGTGATAATTGATTGAATTTGTCAAAGAAAAATATGATTCACTTGATGGAGAGTACTGACAGAGACCAAAACCCATCAAGAATGTTGTTTTCTCATTTCCTGATGAATAAATGCATAATTTCAGATACAAACCCTGAAAACTGGAGATAATTACAGCGAAGGAGGAATTGTTTCACTGACAAAGATGCACCCCGGGGTTTTCTTATTAAATTAGATGCAGTCTAAGAAAAATAGTATATCTCAGCCAATGTGAAAGGTACACAAGCAGTGGTCAGTCTAGAGGTTTTGATATTAACAGAGCAATAGCTAATAATACATTAATACCTTAAATGGGTATTATGTTGAGCGGGTCATGCAATCTAAGAAATCTATTTTAAAAATCTCACAATGTTGGATCATATGTAGTAAAATGTCGTTGCTACAACTTACATTAAACCATACGAAACAAATCTAGCATTATCAAAGATTGTTCTAATAAATATGTTTAAACTTAACAAAGGTGAGTAAAGATGAAAAGCATTTCAGTCGTGCAGTTATTCTGCAAATCATTAAGTTGGGCCCAACATTTTGTTTGAAGTGTTACTTTAACATATTTAAAGTGAAGCACAGAGACAAAGTCAGAGAAGAGTGTTTTACCATTTGAGCTTTTCACTTATAGTCAAGGCTTCTACTAATCAAGTGCTGACACTTTAGCAATAAGGCACAGTAATCATTAATCATGAAGGTCAAACTGAAACTGGAGGTGTCTGCGCGTGTGTGCGTGTGTTTGTGTTGTCACTGAATGAATCAGAAAAGAAAATAATTCTACAACCTTAAACTAAAAGCAAGAAGGGAATTAAAATGAAAAGAAATTACAATTTTGCATTCTCTCTACCTACAAATGTATACGTGATATTTACAATATTTACATCTCACACATTTATTAGATCTTTTCATGTTACAACACTGATGATATAACACTTTTATGAGTAGTGTACCGATTGTATAAAAGTGTAAATGTACTGTCCCTTCAAAAACTCAACACACAGCCACTCAAGTAAAAATGTGCAAATTGTGTCCAAAAAATAAATAAATAAATAAATTTTGTGTGGCCACCATTATTTTTTTTTTTGCAGTACTTTAACTCGCTTGGACATGGAGTTCACTACAGCTTCACAAGTTGCCACTGGAATCTTCTTCCACTCCTCCATGACGACATCATGGAGCTGTTAGATGCTAGAGTCCTTGTGCTCCTCCACCATCCTCCATTTGAGGATGCCCCAAAGCTGTTCAATAGGGTTTAGGTCTGGAGACATGCTTAGCCAGTCCAGTACAGTCCAGTTTGGGATCATTATCATGTTGGAATAATTTCTGAAGGGAAGGGATTGTTCTCCGCTTCAGTATGTCACAGTACATGTTTGCATTCAAGGTTCCCTCACTGAACTGTAGCTCCTCAGTGCTGCTAGAACTCAGCCCCAAACCATAACACTCCCAACTCCATTAATGATTGTAGGCAAGACACACCTGTCTTTGTACTCCTCACCTGGTTGCTGCCACACTCATTTGACACCATTTGAACCAAATAAGTTTATCTTAGTCCCAAGATGACAGACATGCAGACCAGTTTGGTGCAGTGTGCAGTGCATGGTCTGAGCAGTGACAGGCTGACCCCCCACCCCTTCAACCTCTGCTGCAATGCTGGCAGCACACATACATCCATTTTCAAAAGACAACCTCTGGATATGATGCTGAGCACATGTCCTCAGCTGTTCTTAGCGGAACCTGTCCTGTTAAATGCCGTATGGTCTTGACCATTATGCTACAGTTCAGTTTCAGGGTGCTGGCAAGTGGAGCATGTAGAGCAGCAATTTTTTTTTTTTTTTTTTACCATGAGGTGCCATATTGATCATCCAGTGACCAGTGTGAAAGCGTGTGAGAGCAATGAAGTGAAAGTTAACACACCTGCTCCCCATTCACACCTGAGAGCTTGTAACACTAATGAGTCACATGACACCGGGGAGGGAAAATGGTAAATTTGGCACAAAAGTGAGGGCGTTATACAAACTGTTTACTGACTACTTTGTTTCAAAGTTTCATATCTTCAGTGCTGTCCCATGAAAAGACACAATAAAATATAAAGAAAAATGTGATGTGTACCCTTTTGTGAGATAATGTGTTTAGTTTTTTTTTTAATCACAAAAAACAGGTTTACATATGTTATCAGAAATTCCTGTCTTTGCATCGACCTTGCTTAATTACACACCGTAGCCAATCATTTGTTCTATAAAATGTGTAAGCTGTATTTCACCATTGATCATTTGTGATTTTCTGATCACAAAATCTCTTGTCTAGATATTATTGGGTGGGGAACCACTCTTGGCCTAGGAGTGACACTAACGTTCGTAAAAACTTCTGTCTTGTGCCAGCACCCTACAAAATATCATGTCAGTGTACCCATTAAAAGAATATCTGGTCAACATCAGCACTGTTTAGAAACTAAATACTAAATAGATAAATACAGACTATAATCATGATCCATGATGCATGATCCAACCCACTCTGGCTTCAAACGGGTTCACGCAACAGAAAGTGCCCTTGCAGTAGAGAGATCAGCCAAAAAGTATGCTTTCAACCCTGAGATACTCTTGCAATAATTAGTTCTGAATGCAAGTGATAATACCTGGAGGGATGCTCATATGAGATAAATGGATAAGATAAAGGCTATGCAGACTTCTCACTGATGTTCCAGAAAGCTTTTTCCCTTTAACTCTCACTGCAATATAACTTTCTTCTCCTACTACTGCTAATGATACTCTCAATCCAAAATCCACACTCATGTTTCTCTTCATGGATGGCAACCTACCACCTAAAGTGACATCCCAGCAAGAGCAAACTGTTGTTTATCTCTGGTACTTTAAATCTTCACCTTGATCTTAGTATTTCATTTGAGAACCTCTTGGTCATTGTAATACAGGAAGCTCAGTTCTCAGTTTACGTTACCAACCTGACTCATGTTTAGTCCTTTGTTATCTACAGGCTTGTCTACTGCAACTCATTTTTGGCTAGTCTCCCTTGCAACTGATCCAGAATGCAGAAATATGGCTGATCGTCCCAAGTTCACTTATGTCACTCTGCTGCTGAATTCAATTCACTTGTCTGCTACAGACCCTAATAGTTGCCTATAAAATCAAAAACACACTTGTGCCACCCTCCATAATGGTAATTGTCATAACGCTAATTCCAGAGTCCTGTGAGCTTTAGATTAGTGCTTTGAGCATCTTTACCAGTAATACTTCTGTTCCAATGTCTCTCATGTCTCAAAAAAAAGAGACAATTATCTTGCCTCAGAATAATGCAGGTTAATCTTTAGTAATGTCACATTAAGTGTTGCATTGGTGCATTTTAAATATATTATCAACACAATCACAATGTCTGTTTTTTTTCTTAAATCATGCAGTCTACCAAGAGGCTGGAACAGGCAGCAACTGGCCTGCAATCTAGCTGTGATAAACAAGTACAGACAAAGACTTAATCCTTAAATACACACACGCACGCACGCACGCACGCGCACACGCACACACACGCACACACACAAAAGCCTTTATTCCTTTTTTGTAGTTCAGAAGTGCCTAGGTCAGGCTTATCCCCAGCCTACATACTCGCAGGCCCGGCAAGGCTGCGTGTTTAGCCTACCAAAGGCCTCCTTGGCTGGGCAGCCGCTGGACGTCTGGCCGCCACCGAGTTTGGGGACTGGTGGAAGCCCTCTGCTTTAAACCAAGCATTGTGAGGATTGCTCAATAGTCTTTTCATTTTGATTGATGGACCTTGTTCACCACCATCTGGCCATAGATAGATCGCATTAATCATAGTCCAAAACAGTGGGGCCAGGCTCAGTGGCCTCTAGCTCTTTATACGCATTTGTACACAATATCAGCCCCCTCCAGTGCAAATACATGCCGATTTTTATTTCAGCACAGCCTGTGAGCACAAGGAGCTTACACACACACACACACACACACACACACACACACACACACACACACACACACACACACACACACACACACACACCATGACAAGACAAGGCCAGTGGTTCCTTTAAGGGAAAATCCAATGTTTTTCCTAAATTTTTGCATAATTACATAGTTAAGGCTAATATGTTCAGAGTGGTTTGGTGTGAAATGTTCTTGGAAAATATACCATGTCAGAATTCACACTGGACAAGAAAGCAACAGCATGCCTTAATAAATCCTTAACACTTCTTCACAAAAAGTTATTACAATATCATCATAACGATTAAGAAATGATATATTTATACGATGAGTCAGAACGTTTACACACAGATGCAGACTGACTGAACATTTGCTTCCCTTTACTCACATAACACCTCCCTACCCCCCCTCCCCGCCCACACACACGCACGCATGCAGATGCTGAATGTATGCCTCTTTTAACACACATAGGATGAAAATAAGAGGATAATGTTTACTCTGGCTGGCTCAACACCGAAACTGCTAAATCAGGTTCAGACAGACAGACACTTTGAATAATAAACGGGGCTAGGGGGGGTCGCTTTGACACGTGTGCGCGCGCACACACACACTCACTCATGAACACAAAGCAGGGTGTCTGTCAGAGTCTGGTGGTAGAAGGGGGTGTGCAATGGGGGAATGGTGTTGGGCTGGGCATTAAAATTTAAACAGGCACCTCTCTCTCTGTATCCACGGCTGCAGAATGGTGATAATTACGCCTCTTTCAGTGGACCAGGACCAGTGTAATTACTTCATTCACAGCACAGGATATTAGCATCGCTAAGAGAGCAATTTATTCTAAACGTCAGGCCACGCAGCTGAGGGTTATTGCAGAAATGAGTTATCCCTGCTCCAGCACCACACAGACAGACAAAGAACTCATAGCTTACACCCCAGGCCTCCTCATCACCATCATCATCTTCCTCCTCCTACTACAACTAATACAACTACACATACAAACACACAAGAAACATGTAAATCTAAAAACTTATTAAATGTATAAAATTAACACAAATTTGCAACATTGTGTTAGTGGCTATGCAAGTATAAAACATAGGATATCAATAATAATACAGTATAAAAAAATATTCACAAAGTAATGCTTCCTATGGGTAGTATAGAACTTTTTGCAGTTAGGTCTGAAGCTGAGAAGCTATGTCACAGAACACTGAAAACATTACTATGAGTTTTGAAGGGGCTCCAACATTAAGTAGAGCAAGGCACAGTTATATCACTACTAAAACTACAATGCTAAATAAAACATGGGCTATACCAGTCATTTCTGCACTTTTAAATTACATTATCATGAACATGCACCAGGTGCACATAATTTTCACTTCCAGAGCCACTTTATTAGGTGCACCTACCTCATGCATACTCACTGTCAATTTTATACTACACTGATTAACATATAGGTGCAATGTGTAGTTTACAATTACAGATGGAAGTTAATCTGTTTCTCTGTATGATTTATAGCCCCTTTACAATGTTCATCAATAATTAGAACCCTCACAGGAGTCTCTTGAACATCTACTGACCTGGTGAAAGTTCCAATAAAATTGTTAAAAAAAAAGAAAGAATTTAATGATCAACTTAAAATTAATTTCACAAATATGGACATATTTAAAATATAATTGTAGTATTGGCCAAGTTTCAACTTTTCAACTTTTAAATCAATCAATCAATCAATACAAGACAATTAACAAATCAGTTACCTGTAAGTCTAAAATCAAACAAGAATGCACACAATTTCCAAAAAAAAGTAAAAAAAAAAATAATAATTCAACTTTAAAATCTATCTTCAA
This sequence comes from Lepidarchus adonis, assembly GCA_037576955.1. NCBI lineage: Eukaryota > Metazoa > Chordata > Actinopteri > Characiformes > Lepidarchidae > Lepidarchus > Lepidarchus adonis. Next base: position 17,741,868 of record JBBIGC010000007.1, on the reverse strand, counting down.
AATCTTATCTTTGTACCTCAGTTAAATAAAGATTGAGGTGAATGTTTTTTTGTTTTCATTGCATTTTTGAAAATTTTAAGTCATGTCCAATCACTGTTTCTATTCTTCACAGTTATTGGTCACTGCTGTAGATTAGCTTCCAGGATAAGCTGATATTCAGCAGAATCTTCCTCTATCATTGTACCTGTGTCTCCAACAACCCAAAAGCCAAACATCAGGCTTTAAGACATTATGTTATTAAAATGCTTTCCCCCTATTCACTAAACCTTTAGTGACTGCAGCCACAAAAAGCTCAATTTTTGTTTAGTCAGAGCCCAGCATTTAATTACAAAATGTTTCTGGACAATTTAAGTATGTTTCATACTTCAGATGCTGACTTTTGTGATGAGATCACATATATGTATACATATTTCTGTAGGCCTTTGGCAGTGATGCGGGCATTTGTATTGTATAGATGATCATTGTAGAAGCAATTATTTCAGAGATTTGTTCTTAGTTTTTCAGATGTTGTCTTGACATAAACTGTTTTTCTTGTTTTCAAAATGTGCCATCACACCTGTGTTGAGAAAATTCTGTTACTTTTACTCCACACTCACAAAATCAAAAGCAAAGGCATCCACAATGTTTTGGTTGAAGCTGCCAAAGAATGTGGATACATACTCACTCTCTCCACCGAGAGAAACAGGATAAAAACAAGCACACAGGAGAGCAGATTGTGCATCTGAGCTTGTCTGTGTATATGTGAGATAATACTTTCCTCCCTCAGCTCTTATGAAGTCCAGTGGAGTTCTGGTTGGATACAGTACAAAACACACATTCAGCTGTAACACAAACACTAAATAATCAAAAGAACAGAGGGAAAGAGTGGATTAAGAAATAAATCCATTAGAGACAGAAAGCAATCCCTCCATTGATACAAAGAAGAGTAGAGTTGCTTGGGCATGATGAAAAACAAGCAGAAGTCCACATATATAGCAGCCAATCCACAAGGCTGGAAATGCTTTCTAGATGTTTCTAAGGCTGCATAACTGTGAAAGTGATTTACATAGCAAGCAGTATGCAAAATATGTTTAAATCATCAGCGTGTTATTTAAAAGCTGCCTGTACAGTTGAAAAATGGCTGTAAATTCCCTACAACAAATGAGGAATCATGCTTGTGTGGGATGCTTGAAATCATCGTGTTATCAACAGATCATTGCTTAAAAATGATGAAGATACAGCACTGTGCATAAGTCTTAGAAAATTGTGCAAATTGTTTGTTCCCATTTATCAAAGCAGTGAGTGTCTTTCTGTCAGTAAAAACACAAGTTATCATTAGGATAAATGCAAACAAACAAAAAAGCAATAGAAAAGGAAGAAGAAGAAAAAAACAGTGCAGGTTTGGTGATTCCCCCTCAATGTCTCCAGCCATTGCATGGATGTGTGAAAGTCTCTCAGCAGCAACACTTGATCAAATCCCTGGTTTGGGCTCAAACAGTGGATAAATCATTACTGCACATAATTCAGAGCTTCCACAAGGAGTGTATTGTTCACTGTATTCATTTTATTTACATTAATTAAATGTATAAATTTGTATTACTAGTGATCAGAAGAAAATAAAATTACTAAACATATAAATTTCTCAGGTGCCTAAGACTTCTGCACAGTACTGTACATCATATTTGATGATACTGTATTGTGGAAGAACATAATTTTTTACTGATGTCATACATTTCATTAATTTAACATACAAATCTCTTAAATAAACAAAACAAACAAAAAAACAACAACATCTGATCTAATTTCTGTTATCATAAATGGAACATCCTCTGGAAAAAATGGAGAGGAGCCGTTCGGGATTTTATCAGCACACAGTTCAAAGTCAGCACACATTTGCTGCAAACAAGACCATTTCTTTTACAGCTTATTTCAGCATTGCCATACTTAAGTGATTTGTCATTAAGAACACACTCAAACACAAAGTGCACCACAACGAAATGTGGCCTCTGCATTTAACCCAGCACATGCACACACCTGCAGTAGCAGGCAGCCATCAACAGCATCTGGGGAGCAGTGTAGTGGGTACTTCACTGGTGCCCGGGCTGCGTGCCTTCTTATTCTGGGGTAAGGTCTGAACCACTAGGCCACCACGTCAGGAAAGAGTGCAAAGCCTCTTCAAATGTGCTACTAACTCAAAATGAGCAAATATAATCCAAAATTAAGTATTTCTCGGTTTCAGAATTTGGCCTGTCTTTGCATTATTTTTAAGAAATAATAGAGTTTACATAATCTGCACATCATTGTATTTGGGTTTTTATTTATATTTCCAGTCCCAAAAGCACCACCAAGGAACACATGGTAAATAGGACTTTACTTCCACAGTCTACAGTTCTTTTAGAGATAAAAACCATTCATGATGAATTTTTCAGATTAAAATGTTTTGTCTGAATAGGCCTTATTCACCAACAATTCTGAAGAAAAAACATTTATATATTTCTGATGTTTGCTTAATTGGGGGTTGTTTTAGGTAACAACAGAATCAGTGGTATGCAATAGCATGCATAACAACTGCTTTCAAAAGTAGAAAATTTGAATCTGTTCGACTCTGTTGTATGGTTTAGAAGCTCTGGCAGTCATTATGTCCTTTGACCTTTGCTCCCTCCATCCCCCTCCTTCACAGATTCCCCTGTCAAATCTGACCATGTGTAGGCGGCAGGGCAGTGCATGTGAGAGAAAGATGCGCAAGTTACCTCAAGTACCACTAATTACACACATTCAGACAGGCACTTTGCGGGCAAGGGGAGTGCAGGAAGGGCTCAGTAAGAATGCACCTGACAGTACACTTACATAGAACTTTCCCTGAAGGACACATTGAACATTATTCATTTCTTCTAGCACAATTTCAAAAACAGCCAATGGTTGCCTGCTGTTGCAAACGACAGACCATGTAAAGAGGACAAATTAGTCAGATAAACTCTTCACTGTATGGGCTGTAGAGTCAGACCAGTCCATTTACTCTAATTCCATTGAACAATTTGCCAATAGTTTGGCATAAAATTACATTTACACAATTTCTCCCTTGTCCAAGATTAATTTGGCATTCAAAGTTACCCTCTTTAATTTCACACTGAAGCTACAAGGTTAAAGAAGCTAACAAGTGGTGGAAGTGACCAATCTCTTGCTTATTAGGTTCCTGAAATTATATGGCATACTGTTATTTTCAAACTCAAACAAATGTCTGTTACAAAAACAAAGGCAGAAATGGCTACCATTCAAACGTCTTAGAGGTATGTGTTCAGTATTTATGAATGACATTAGATTTTTCTTTAACTGTTCTTTAGCAGTTACCTTTACACCCCACCATCTGTCCCTCTTTTGCTCTTTCTCTCTGACATATAAACACAGACCAAAAAAGAAAGCCAATGAACCCCAGGAAGGTGTCTCCATTAAGTGCTTTAATGCCAAATGATCATGAGCGGCCAAAGCGAAGGCTCACGCATCATTAGAAAAGGATTAGTGAACCAGCGTTTACTCATTACCCTTCTATCCCAGAGCCAAAATGGCTGCAGTGAAGATATAAAACCATGAAATGTACGTTTGGAGCATCATTTAGTCAAATGGGGAGTCTCAGTGAAGAGTCTCAGTGAAAGCTGTTAAAGAAGATGGCCACTGTCAGAGAAGTCCAGTGACACCTCTTAATGTCCAGGGAATCAAAATGAAATGAACACAGAGTCAGTATTTTTGCAGAAGCCCATGTGTAAATCTTTGCGAAAAAAAATGTATGCCATTAGAGTAGTATTTTGATATAGCATTTAATCTTCCCAAGCCTCTTCAGACTAACTGCTCTGGACTGGAAGAAGATACAGTTGAAGGAACACCAAAATGCTAATGATGTTAACAATGAATGTGGGAATTATTAAGGTGCAGTCAGCAGTATGCAAATTACTTAAAGCTCTCCATTTCCCATTAGCTTCCATTAACTATGAGCCATATTAGTGTTTTTGACTGATATATTTTTAAATAGAGTGTAATGCCTTGGCAGAGATGGATCTCTAAGACAATGTGTTAGCTCCAGGAGCATAGGAACCTGCTATAGATAAACCAAATACCAAAATCAGCACAAGACATATGTTAAGTGTTGGAAAATATATTACACCAATATTTCATTTAGTAAATCAATGTAATCAAAATGACCATTTAATGCAATTTAGAAGAGCAGAACAATTACATGTACTACTGTAAACCGTCTGCATTGACGCATCTCCTTAACAGTGATAATTCTGTTAGATGTAGTACTAATCTCTACATTTGTGTTAAGCATTGTTTGTCTTTGTTTCAGAAGATATGCAAATACTCAATATTGGCATTGGTTCACAATTACCATGATGATAATGAGCTTAGTTACTGAGAAAAAATTATGAGGTTATTTTTTTTGTTTACTACTGTGATGCTGTGAGTTTGCTAAGTTTTTGTGTAATTATCTCATCTCACTTAAGAATAATCCAAGTGCTGTATTTTCTAACTCTCATTTTGATCATGTTCGCATTAACACAATAGTTCCAGCACATAATAGTCTGAGAGTTTGTTGCCAAAAACACAAATTTGACCACAAAGGGAAGAAAGAAACAAGAAACCAGACACTCTCACCATTTACAGGTACTTTCTTCTCCTTTCTGTTCTCTTTCACTGGCCATTAGATTCCCCAACAGAGATTCATCTCCTGTCTTTATGGGTTATTCAATTTGGACTTGATTACAGTGCACAGCAGTAATTAGTCAGGAGAGAGAGGCAGGCAAAGTTAAACCGGTGAGGAACAGGCTAATTCCTGCAACACTAACAAGAATGACGACTGGGTTTTATGGACGGGAGATGGAGAGGACTAAAAGAGCTTGGCTCTGCTGAAATTTTAATGATGTCATTAAAACACAAAAGCTACAGGGCTCACACTGCTTCCTGTCCAGATGCCCAAAGAACGACACTCCCTGCGTGCTTACACTCTCTCCCTCTCACCACGCCAAATGCAGTGAAAAGATAACTCCTCACCTGAGGTCACAATGACAAGCTTGACAAGAAAAATACTGGAAAACCATTATCCACAACCAAGGATGTAATCTAAGGGGGATGGAAATGTAACCCTGAAAAAACCGCCCACACAACCCCCACCTGCCATGCAGATGCAATTTATTCCTGTTCAATACAAGGAAAATATATTAAATGATATAAAAATGCATTTACATACATCATGGGTTATAAAAAAGCAACACATGCAAACTTCTAATAGGTGCATTAACACTGTAGAGTCAAGTGCTAATAAATGCTTATTTATTTGAGCACATGTTGGAAGCTGTTGTAAGTCAATACAAAAAAAATTCACATGTACAAGAAAACAGTTTCGCATGTAGAGTCTGGTTTAACTGCTCTTATCGACTAAATCTGCTGATGTGTGAAATAATAGTAATAGTAGGAAGTTTTTTATTGACCAAATACTTAAGACAATCTCATAAAATAATCTATTACTATACAAATACACAGAAGCAGAGAGAGATGTTTAACCAGAAAACTTTCAGCAGCCACCTGGTTCTTACCTTGTGGTCGTAGGGGTTATATGAGTGGAACAGTGTGGACAGCTCTTTGGTTCGTTGTTTTTTCTGTTAAGAGAGAAATAAAACAAGTACTAAACAAGTGAACACAATTAAAAACATGAACACATTAAAGCCAGTCATAAATAGCACAAGAAAATGGTTGGTAAAGCATGAAAATAAAATAAAAAAATATTTAAGGGATAGAAAATGTAGATATTAGCCAAAGAAAGCTAATACATAATGTGTTCATAATTTTGTAATAAAATGCAAAAGCAGAGATATCTGATGTACAAATGCACTTAATGCATTCACTTAAAGTAAGCACAGAGAGTTATTAAAGCCCTAATCAGAACATTGATTGTTTTGCTCAGGGGAAGAAGTCCTTTATCACAGCCATTCATTCATATATTCACATATACTGTATTTCCCCAATGATAGGCCGCGGCTTATACATTGTTTTGCAAACCTGGTATTGGGTGCAGCTTGCTTAAATGGGGCGGCCTATTTAAAAACATGAAAACACATTCGCTAAAAGTACAGTATTATTCAGTTCACCAAAAGACGACATCCCCAAATGATTAGTTGAATGTAAATGTAGTGTTTATATACCCCAATGGTTCAAAAAGCAGCTCAAAGCAAAGATAGATCAGTGACGGTTCAGTGAAAAAGTAGAACATGTAAAGCACCATTGCTTATGTTACCTTTCCTGTGCTTGCCCTGTGACCATGTTAACACTTCTTCCAGCCAGCACAGAAACCTCTGTTTTGGGACTCATAACTTTATTTATTTTTTCTGTTTTCTCACCACACAATTTCTGTTCCCCATTTCCATTAGTGCTGTGCGATACTGCAAAATTTGGTATCGATCCGATACCAAGTAAATACACAGCCAGTATTGCTGTTACCGATACTTTTTTTACTTTTTAATAAGTAAGGTAAATGCATCATCAAATTGGCCTTTGAGTTAATCTAATATTAAATTAGATTATGATATATAATATATAATTATAATATTAATCTAATTAGCCTAGCTAACACTCAATATGTCAGCATTAGGAAGTTTGTATTTATAGGTAAAGGGTAGATATACTCAAACAAATCTGAGCCATATTATATTTAGTGTATTTGTTTCAGTTCCAGTAAATGTATTTATTTAAATAACACCTTTCAACTGGATAAATGTATATAATGGTCGTACCATAATTTATACTTTGAGTTGGATGAAGTAATAAACTTTAGTTTGCACTTCCACTTTAAAAATGAGTATTAACTGATGCAAAAAACGAAAATATTATTTTCACCATTATTATCTACCTGGATATTGTCTGCCAGTGATCTCTGCCTCTTGTGTGGGGCTTTGTCAGGGACAGGGGGTGGGGGTTTATATCCTCCTCTCTCCTTTTCTGTAGCTCAATGTTTTCTTCTTTATGAATCTTCATATTTTTGTATACATTTCAAAAATCGTGTTCGCATAGTCTTTTGGTAAATGAGACAGCTGGCTGTTTTGTCATTTTCAGGCTGAAAATAGACACACAGCGTATTTTTTCCTCTCTGTCGTTCCTCTGCTCCATCTCTCTCTCTCTCTCTCTCTCACACACTCTTGCGGTGTGTGCACGTATGCACGATGCTTGCTTGTTTGCCTGCTCACGCTCCTATGTAACGTGACAATACGTCATCAAAACAAAGGCTGGGGTTAGAGAGCAGAGCGCAGGTCTGCGATGTGACTTAAAACTGAGCGTAACTTAAAAACATTGGTTCTGAACTTCGGAAAGTATCGATCTTATGACACTGGTATTGACATTGATATCGACATTATAGATGTTTAGGATAGATCCGCCCACTATTACTTTCCATTTCCAAGCTGTTCCAACATTCGCTGCTAACCTGTGCTCACTCTCTCTGCTAAAAACAACGCTCTTTCCACCTGTTTTCTGCCTGCACTTACCCATCCGTTCTCCGCTCTACACACTACACAGTCCATAATGCATTGCTCCCCATTAAATTTCCATATCCCACAACACTCCACTAGAAACAGAAACAAACAAGTTGCCAGAACTAACATCGTTTAGCAGTTAGCCTAGCCGTCATGGTAGTCCTCAATGCACCAAAATACGCAGACTCTCTGTGTATTGTAAAATAAAAGCGTTTATAGAGTTGATCTTGTCTAAATGCAGTATATGATTAGCTTCACTAAGTATAACTTCACAGCCTGGAAATCCATATATCCATATACCTAAGCTATGAGATTGCTGTGATGACCTCTTTAGGGCAAATGCAAGCACCGTCAAGTAGGGATGCTTGACTGGAATAATTATCTGAATTGTCGATTTTCTTGAAAACATAAAATTGGTATCTACTTATCTACTGACAGCGACATAATGCATTAAGATTTGAATGGCTTTATTTGAAAGTGATTGAGTTGGTGTTGAAAGACCAGTTGAGGTTCTCCACCATGTGAAAACCAAGGAATTTACTGCTATTGATGACTGATATAGTTGAGCCATTGATGTGTAGTGGAGAATAGTTCCTTGTAGCACTCCTGAGGTCAACAGTCATCTCTTTAGTTTTGTCCATGTTCAGAGACAGGTTGTTGGTCTGCTGCACAACCTGCCTGTATGCTCACTCATTGTTCTTGCTAATGAGGCCAACCACAGTCTTGTCATCAGTGAACTTGATAATGCGGTTTGAGCTGTGGATAAGCAACGTGAATAACAGTGGGCTGAGCACTGAGCCCTGTGGAGCACCAGTGCTAAGTGTGGTGGTACTAGTGATGATGTTACCAATCCTGACTGACTAAGGCCTCCCAGACACGAAATCTAGGATCCAGTTGAAGGAAGAGGTGTTCAGGCCCAGCAAGGCTTAGGAATGAAGTTGTGTTAATTGCTGAACTAAAGTCTATGAACAACATTTGCACATGTGTGTCCATTTTTCCAAATGAGAGAGAGGCAGATGGAGATTGGTGCCTATGGCATCATCCATTGAACTTTTACGGCAATATGCAGTGACAGGAACAGCAGGGTCTAAATGTGCCTCATGATGAGCCTCTTGAAGCACTTCATAACGGTGCAAGTGAGTACAATGGGAGGGTAGTCATTCAGACAGGACATTGGGAACTTCTTTGGCATATGTTGAAGATTTCTGTGAAAACAACTGTCAATTGATCTGCACAGTCCTTGAGCACTCTGCCAGGATTATTGTCTGGTCCAGTAGCTTTCCATGTGTTTACATGTTTACTCTGCAGAGTTATCATCAACCATGGTCAGACATTGTACTTGGTCCACAGGAGGAGGGGTAGTGTTCCATGTTTTCACATTGTCATGTGCCTCAAACTGTGCAAAAAGGTCATGCAGCACATCTGGAAGTGATTAATGACTGTCACTGGCATCTTTTATACTTGCAAACTTCAAATTCCTTGAAAAATAATACAAGTGAGAACCCTAACCCTAACCCTAACCCTAAAGAGTTCCTGATTCATCTCTCAAACATTCAGCTTTGTTTAAGCAGATATTTAGCACATTCCCCTACATACTGCAAACTTAAACATTCACAAATATTCACCCAGTGAAGAATGCATTGCATGGTCTGACTCACTGATTTATAAAGAACATCTGGACAAAAAAAAATTGTTTGGAAATTAATCCCTCAGCAAAAGAAAAAGACACAAATCCAACAAGAACACAATCTCTGCCCACATACCACTCCAAACACGAATAGATTGAATGGTTGAATAGGAGCAACCAGAGAAATTATTTTAAGACATTTTATTAAGACTTCATATTGTCACACCAGCTAGGGAGTGAAAGCAAGGATTTGTGGTAGAAGATCATGTTCTGAGTAAACCGTCAAGTCTCATGATAACGTAAGTAAAAGGGAGAAAAAAATACTGCAATGAAGGTAAACAAATCACATTTAGCTGCTTGAGCTCAAGTGTTAAACTACATGCACAGAGAGAGATGTTCAGTCTTCTCTCTAGAAACAAAAATAAAAAAATAATTATATAAATAACTGCACGACTGAATCTGCAACATTTCAATAGAACATATTCTTACATTTCATGTAGCCTCCTTCTGGACAGTGAGAACTAAAATCACCAGAATAAAGTAAATTTCATTTTTGTGTGTAAACAGAGCTATGGAGAATCACTAATATCTGCTTTACTGCTATTGTGAGAAAAGGGTTGGGTAAGTAACGACACAGGAAAAGTGAAAAAGAGAACAAACCTCCTAAAACCCCACTTATTGCTTTATATGGTACTACTCTCACATCAGATGAGAACTAGCAGATGTAAAGATGTTGTTTATCCCTCCATTTGACCTCATCCTAAGCTGCTCTGGTCCAGAAGGCCTTGCCCATCTGTCTTTGTTTTAAGGTAAATTTGTTTTCACATGTGTTGGGCATTCCTTACAGACCTTGCTCAGCCAATGCTTTTGAAACAGGCACAGCCGTTTACCCCAGTTACAGCTAAAGTATTACTCTTGGTTGCCTGTTTAATTTCCCCTGGTTAAAGACACCATGGGTAAAGCCGACAGGCTGTCAGGGTAAACACCTGTCCAGGCTGGTCGGAGCAACATTCCAGGAGATCATTCCAATTTATCTCCGCTAACCCTTTCTGTCACGTGGGACTAATTACAATTGCCCTGATTGGTAAGTTCCACTTTAGACCAGTCCAAAACGGCATACCAGATTTCCTTACGCCCAACCTACTGGCCATCATTCCAACGGCGATGAGACATGGCAATCCATTACCCACCCTGGGCCATTTATCAAAGAGAATTGGAAGGGTCCTGCTGGTGAAATGCGCTAAACATGCTGAGATACCAAAGCGCCAGAACCGGACGATCCATGGATCCCACCTCGCTCCCTCAGCCCCCCTATGGTCTTTGGCAGGCATAGGCCAGGCTGATGCAAGCCAGGCAGCCATTGCCATCTGGAGAAGTTATTAATGGGACACACTTGCAGTACCCCATGGTTCCCCTAACAGAACTGCCCATGTTTAATGAGTCTGGTAGAGAGATGCTGCAGTGGATGGATGGCAGGTATGCCAGCATGCATGCCTCTTCTCACACTTTCACCCAACTACAGCAAAGCAAGAGCAGGGTGGAAAAAGACACAGATGAACAAAGACAGGATAACTGTGAGCACTTTTAAGTGAGGTGTGGAATTCTAGAGTACAGTTCAAACATTAGAGATGATAAAAACCTTTTATGCGGAAAAAAAGCATGACCTGAACTATGTAGAGACAGCTTCAGTCACCAGTTGGTAACCTTTGCCATTTTAATGACAGTAATTACACTGACATAATGTAGAGGATCAATTCATTTTTCTAATCACTGTAAATATTCAGTTTAATTACCTTATTTGATGAGGGTCATTATACTTAAAATGAGTTTTTTTGCCCCAGACACAGTTCAACTGCTTAAACCTACAATGGCTTTTTATAACCAAACTACATGACATTGTTATAGTGAATTACTATGCTACTAGACTATAAAAAATATTTCCAGCTGCATTTTTACACTGTCCTCCAGATGTGTTGGGAAAGTCATGTCAGGCCTATGTTTTAATTTCTGCTTTTTCACGTGCAAATTTTCATTTTGGCATTTGACACACAAAAACTGAAAGTGTCAAAAGGTGATGGGGTTCCAAACAACTTAATGCTTAATTAATTAATTACTAAATGCTTAAAGAAACTGAAGGTCAGACAAATAATGTTTTACTTATTGTTGATTTATAATTATTTAGAAGGCAGGCCTTGGGAACTGCTGTGTCAAAATGGCACTAGTGCATAGCAACATGTTGAATCATTTTGCATGTCTTAGTAGCTGCTTAAAATTTTCCTGTCCAACATTCTGGCTCTTAACAACTAATTTGATTTACCTTCAAAAGAAAGCTAAGGAAATGTTTGCTTCATGGAGATGTGGGTGACGGTAGACCACTAAGTCCAAACAGAGGTATTTACATTCTACGGTACTGAATGGACTGAATTTAGGATGGAGAGCGATGTGACTGCTTCATATTGTCTGCTTTCTTATTAAAATCTCATTGTGCACAGACACAGAGGAAATATCACAAAAGTGCACTTCGGACCTTGAGCATCTACTGAACAAGTGTAGAATGTCGTATCTGCCCAAGAAGTTCAGCAATGTGCTATTGATGGTGGTTCATGTTCCAAAACTGGGAAATACTCACCAAAGAAATTCCACCAAGTCACCACCAGATATGAGACTACACATCCCAACAGACTGTTTAATGTTTTGGAGACATTGAAGAATGTTTACCCTAAATACCACCTATACCATGCTACACAGCTGCTATACCACACACAAAGGGGTGTACCATTCTCTCTCTTGCACACATCTTGCACACCCATTGCTGCTGTTTTCTGTTTAAAAAAAAAATTCAATTTCAATACTACACAGACCTGACATAGTTTTTTTCATGTATTTATTTAAATATAATCTATATATTTTACTTTATTTCTAACTTTTTGTAGTGTTTCAAGATTTTAAAAAAGTTTTGTTTTCTGTTTGGGTTGTATGCACTTTGGGAAGCTTGAAAAGTGCAATATAAATACATTGTATTATTATTATTATTATTATTATTATTATTATTATTAACAACAACAACAACAGAAGATAAAGCACAATGAGCCAGTGATGGACACAAGACGGGGTTGAAGGGTAAAGAATAAACTGCGGGACTGTTCTGACTATGTGTACAGGGACATGTTCAGGGATTCATCCTCTAATTTGGCATACCACAGTGGTCACAAACTTCATCAAGACCTGCGTGAAGAAAAGCATTCCAAGACAAACAGTCAGAAACACCAGATGCTCCACAATCTCCGCAAGCGCATGTACTTGTCTCAGTCCAGAGATACACAACAGTATCGTATTTCCCCAGTGCATAAAATACTTATGTCACTCATTCATTTATATATTTTATGTGATTTTCTGGATTTTCTTTTTGATGTTCCCACTGTTAAAATAAGCCTACCATAAAAATGATAGAATGTTCATTTCTTTGTCAGTGGGCAAATTTACAAAAGTGAGTGGTCAAATAATTATTTCCTCCACTGAAATTCTGTGAAGTTGGGTGATGCAACAGGACAATGACCCAATTAGCAAGTCCACAACAGAATGGCTTAAGAAAAACAAAATCTGCCTTTTGAAGTGGAAAAGTCAGAGCCCAGACCTCAACCCAATAGAGATGTTATGGAATGACTTGAAGGGAGTCATACACATGAGACGTCAAAAGAATATGACAGAATTAAAGCAGTTCTGCCAGGAGGGGTTAGATTCCTCTTGAACAATGTGCAGGCAGCTTCAGGAAGTGTTATTAATTCCAAGAGTTCACATACTTTTTCCACTAGCAATATGAGTTGTCTATGGTTCAGAATTTCTGTTATTATTTTAGGCAATACTCTTTAGTGTCAATACCCTTGAGATCACATTTTATGACAAATTACTGAAAACTATATAATTCCAAAGGGACCAAATACTTTTTTGCCATTGTATACTGAAGACAAATGATTTATGAAGGACTTAAAAGTGCTACAGAATAGAAGGGAAAAAAACTAAAAAAGAACTGAAAGGGGAGAAGTGAAACAGAAAGACAGCACAAGTAAGCAGCATAGAGAATTAATCATTACAAATTCAATAACATGGTCAGAAATGATCCCAAAACAGTGTATGTCTTTGAAGGTACTAATCCTTAAAAACATTTAATAGAACAAGACTGTTCAAGGCCATTTGTAGTTCCATTTGTAAATCTCCTGACATAACTGGAGCACATCTTACACTTTGATGACCGGCTTAATTTTCAGTTCTCCCCTGAAAAGCAGATATTTTCAGTGAAAATCAGGACATAAAAGACAATAAAATTTTCCTGAAACTAAAATGCAATAGTCATTGCTAAGACATATTTTATGGCAATACTGCATTCATAAACACTGTAGTTAACGCACTATGGTACCAGGATGCATGAAAACTCCTTTAAGAACACTTCGGAGTATGCCAGTAGACCCAACACCCAACACAGAAGTTCTTCTGTTTTAAAAAATAAACAGATAATAGAGGTAAGTACCAGCAGCAAAAGTTCAGAACCCAAATGTATAAACTCTGTCTATAAATTTCTACCAGTAACACTACACTATGTATGGAGAAAGAGTTATTTACTGTACTAAGAAGCTATATGACGTGTGCCAAATTCAATAGTTGGACAACCAGGATAAACAAACCCCCAAAACTCTTGTAGTGAGTGAAGCTTGTCAAGGAGGTTATATTTTGTCACTGCGCAGAGTCCATGTGGATACAAAGTTGCCAGTGGTAAGGTAGAAGGTCCTGTTGTGGAAAACCTCTGGTACTGCATTTGTTTACATTTGCTCTAAAGACACCAAGAGAAGCAAAGTACAGTTCTGCTCTAAGCAGAAAAATCCGTTCAGTGTTGATTCAAGCACCCAGAGAATTTTGTTCTGATTTGTAAGAACAGTTCAGATTCAACCACAAAACCAAGTTAATGTGCATGGTTACACACCTTTTACCAAAAACATGTCCGAAAAACACTCTGCGACTAAAGCAGTGGTCCCCAACCTTTTTCGCCCCATGGACCAGTCCAAAATTTTCGCAGACTGGCATTTAAGGTGTCGGGGATAAAAACAACAAATTAAAATGATACGACCAACACAAAAACAGGTATTTTGTAAATATAATAATAAACGTGAATCTATTGTGTAATTATATGTAACCTTATTAACAGCGTCTTTCTGAAATGCGCTAACATTGATCAGAATAACTTCCTCATCTACCGTCACATGCTCTGGTCGCTATGGTAACGGGTAAATGGTCCTTTCAGAATAAGTTTTCAGTGCTGTTGTGGCGGTCTCAGGGTTTTCTGCCATGACTTTTATCTATACTACCGGCAAAGTTGATGTCTCAAACAAACTTACACACGGCCCGGTAGCGGTCTGCGGCCCAGAGGTTGGGGACCACTGGACTAAAGAACTCACACTTACTGACAAAGATGTTCCATTGAACAGCCAACGCTTCCATAGTCTCCATAGTGCAATAAAATGTGAACATGAGTTTAAGTGCAAAGCATTTCCAGAATACTAAAGGATGCTACTGCAGCAAAGGACTAGAAACATCCCCATAGACACAAACACAAAGCTCACCACTTGGGCTGGGACCTGCTCCATCTTAGCTGCAGGGGTGCCAGGTCGTGGGTAGAACTGATTGATGAAGAGGCTAGGAAATCTGTACATTCTCACAAGCTCCATTGTCTCCTGGAAGTCATCATCTGTTTCTCCTGGAAAGCCACAGATGATGTCAGTGGCAATGGTGATTCCTGGCACCCTGGAGAACAGATAAGTGAGACAACAATTAAGGAATAGTAGTGGGTAATAGTACCCAGACCATAAGTTTTTTGAGGAATTAAATGTAGAATAAAAATGTAAAAAGCTAAAATATTAATTCAGATAACCACCCAAATTACATGCTGGGGTTTCTCCATGGGGGGTGGGGGGTGAATGTGGGTGTACTATTAGCACTAATGTCATGTGTATGCATCGTTCAAGAAGAGGACATCCACACCAGCAAGATGCCATAAAGGCTGCATGAGTATGTATGACAAACTGCATGTATAAGTAGTAAATAATCATATGCAACCAAAAAGGTGTCCTCAAACAGAATTCTGAAAAAGACTTTTAAGACTTTTAAGACTAAAACTAACTATAAAAACAGAAAAAAGAGAAAAATATATTATACTGAAATGTCTGTCACACTCTTCAAACAACATGATTTAAGTAAAAGTCCTTGTATGTATTATTAAACCTACTGTGGCAAGGGAATGCACACCATGCCAACATTAAAGTGCAAATCACTGTAAATGACAATTAGTGCAATTTTTTTCATTTTATTTAGAATAAAACTGTGCTCTATTTGAAAGTGCATTAAAAATGAAAGAAAAAAATATTGGAAGATTTCCATATATATACTCTCATTCCACTTCATTAGCAACAGCTGTTCCATGGCTTGTTAAAACAAATAGCCAATCACATATCGGAAATTCAATGCATTTGGTCATCTAGAAGTGGTCAGGACAGGTTGCTGAAGTTCAAGCTGAGCATTAAAATGGGGAAAGCAAGGTGAATTAAGTGACTTCGAATGGGTGTTGTTGCCAGAAGGGCTGGTCTTTCAGAAACTGCTGATCTGCTTGGATTTTCACACACAACCACCTCTAAGGTTTACAGAGAATGGTCAGAAAAATAGAAAACATTTGGTGAGCAACAGTTGTGTGGGACAAAAATGCCTTATTGGTACGAGATGACAGAAAAGCAAACGCAAGCTTGAATAACCACTCATTACAACCAAGGTGTGGAGAATACCATGCCTGAACACACAGCACGTCAAACATTGAAGCAGATGGACTATAGCAGCAAAAGTCCACACCAGGTGCCACTCTCGAAAGCTAAGAGCAGGTGACTTGGGCAACAATTTGCACAGACTCACCAAATTTGGACGATATAGAAAAAGTTGCATGGTCTGAGGAGTCTCTATTTCAGCTGCGTAAGTAATTTCACCATTCCATGAAAGCATGGAACCATCCTGCTTTGTGTCAACAGTTAAGGTGGTGTAATAGTGTGGGGACATATTATTGGGACACTTTAGGCACCTTAATAATAACTGAGCAGAAATAAATGCCAAAGCCTACTCGAGTATTGTTGCTGACCATGTCCATCCTTTTATGACCAGGGTGTACCCATCTTCTGATGGCTACTTCCATAAGATAATGCATAAAACTCATAATCTCAAAGTGGTTTCTTGAACATGGCAGTAAGTTCACTGTACTCTAATGACCTCCATATTCACCAAATCTCAATCAAATAGAGCACCTTTGGGATGTGGTGGAATAGGAGATTCGCATCATGGAAGTACAGCCAACAAATCTGCAGCAACTGTGTGATGCTGTCACGTCGATATGGACCATAATCTCTGAGGAATGTTTCCAACACCTTGTTGAATCTATACCATAAATAACTCATGGAAACAATCAAATTATCAAGCACATAAGATCAAGAGTTTTATCTTCTAAACAGAAGCATACTTATACAAAAAACAAGTTCTTAATTTGTAGAGCCTTTACATACACTGTGTGCTGAGCAATAGAAACATTCAAGAAGTAAAACTAAGTCATTCTCCACTACACAAGCTTATTAGCAGTCTCAACCGCCATCAATTAGCCTCATGTGTGCTGGTTACATTAGGCTTTCTGCAAAGAAATCTATTCATTGATTTCCTTTTGTGTGTATTCTATTATTATAGAATACCAACCCTTGG
>JBBIGC010000007.1:17664862-17680122 GCA_037576955.1 Lepidarchus adonis | reverse complement strand
TGCAGATGCTGCACCGATCCGCCTGTCGATCTCCCGCTCCATTCTACCCCCACTCGTGAACAAGACCCCGAGATACTAGTTTTTAATTAAAAGCAAATGTGTGGCAAGGCTGTAATCCAAAAGACAGCAGCTGTATTATAAAAATGTTGCTGCCCTGTGAGCCCACTGCACACACTAAGCGACATTAGGAGCAAACACTCAGACCTTGAAACGCACTCATAAAAGTGCTAATAATGCAGCCTGGCTAAAGTATCCCTCTGAATGAATGAATGAATGAATGAATGAATGAATGAATGAATGAATGAATAAATAATCCTGGAAAATTCTGATCAAGAGAATGAAACATGGGAAGAAAGATATTCAACACTGTTCCTATATAGACTCGCAGGTGAAAGAGGAACACAAAAGTTCTGTGAAATGTGTAAGCCGTGGATTACCAGCTAATGAATTAAAAATTATTGAGTGAGCAAAGCAAAAGTGAAACCTGTTCAAAAACAATGAATAAATCAAGTTCATTGGAGCAGAGAATTGTGGCAGATAAATGCTCTTACTTAGAGCAAAATTCCCTTTAATAAATTAATAAGATGGCCTCTAAAATAGACAACAGACTATCCCATACTTACCCAGTGGCACTAGCAGCCAGTAGGACACTTCTTAATGGGCTAAAGTGGCTGGAAAAAATGGGTGTATACTATGCACTGGACTGATTAGTAGACTGAGTGTTCAACCACTGTTTGGTAATCAGCATGTGTCGCTTTTAAGCCCAACGAGCTTCAAATTCTCTCGTCTTGCTAGTCTTTAGCCTCTAGGCGTGAAGAAAGCAAAAACTAAGCAACCAAACCCGTCCTGTTTTTACAGATAACTGTAGCAGATAAAGTTTATTATCAGAGGCAATTATTATTTGGACCTAAATTCCCTTTAATCAATTCATGATACTACCTCCAAAATTGACCGCAGGGTAGCAGTGATCATTAGCGGCCCTGTCTGACAGTCTCACGCTAATTCCGCATTTTGCCATACGGGCTGTGCCACACTCTGAGGCCTGGAAAATCCCACGCTATAATTGCCAGGGAAATTTAAATTACAAAGTGCACAGAGGCCCATTTAAAATTGCTTTAAACTTTACTAATGATTTCCTTTCCTCCCTCCTTTCCCTTTCTTTTCTCCTCATACTTTTTAGCAAAACTTTTTTTCCCCTGCAGTGCAACTTTTCAGACTCAATCCCTCCCCTTCATATTTAGCGTTTTGATGCTCTGCCGCATAATGCCAAGGCCTCTGGCATTCACAGTGTGCTGAACAAGTGATATCAAAACTAATTTATACCCCCTTCCACAATACGCTATGAAAAGTAAGAACATTTGATTAGGTTTTCATGCTCCGATTTATTTGCGATAGGGCTGATTCGGATGAAATTAAGGTATTACCATTTTTATATCCCACAGAAGAATGGCTCGCTCTTGATGTAATAAGACAGCTGGTATAAAATGAAATAGCTGCATGTTCTCTGTGATGCTGAAAGAATGGATCAGCAATATAAAAAGCATTGAAACACAGCATGTACAGTAAGTGGAATATTCTGAAGTAAAAGACTTATGAAAAACTGAGAAATGTGACATTGCAAAAGACTCCCAATATAAGTGCTGGTGCTTGCTTTGTAATGAGAATAAATAAGTATCACAAGGCTTCAACTTCCTATGTGTAAATTATGAATTGGCCTCATGAGGTGTCTGTTAATCCTTTTTGTTCTATATCTGGCTTGCTTTTTCTTTGGGGAAATCCAGCGGAAACCAACAACCCCCATTGTGTTTTGCCAACTGTTCAACATGACAGCAGGCCTGTTTATCTTGAAGAAGGGTCCAAGTTCCCTATTGGAAAATTGGTCAAAACAGGCATTAGAGCATTCCAAGAAGGCCTGAGGCTGTACTGATAAAAGGCAGCTTACAGCATCAGCAGTAGTTGTTTGTTTCTTGGTGTTTAGGTTATTTTTCCTACTGCCCTTTTATATGATACTGAACACTTGTACAGTACTGGGCAAAAGTCAGAGACCACCTATTTATTTATGTAATCTCCACTCAAAATAGACATTCAGTACAAGTTATTCATTTTTCAGTCTCGGGAACAGAAACCTCTGCATTTGTTGTTTAGTCTTTTGTCTTTATTATACATACCATTCTTCTCAGGAGCCTTGCACTCAGTCTTTTTCAAAGAAAGTGCTTTTTCCATACTTCTTAAAAGCAATTACAAAATTCAGCCTTAAAAAGTCAGTTGCATTTTCTGCTGATCATGATCAACATAATGATCTAATTACAAACCAACAGTTTTTGCATCTATTTTAGGTGTTCTAGTGCAAATCTTCTTTGATGGCTATTTCCTTTCCTCTGTAACAACTATTTGAACTGGCACACATGCTTCTAAGCTCACCTGTCAAACCAGCTGAATTATTTAATTAAAAAAGTATGAGCCATTATTTTGCAGGATCTTAAAAATGGCAATACCTTATTTTCATCTGAATCACCCCTATTGCAAATAAATCACTTTTCAAAGTGAAAAATCAAATAAATGAAAAGTTAAATAAACGAACGGGTGGTCTACAACTTGCGCATCAAACCATAAGAGGGAGTTTGCCTGTTTCTCTTTAGTTTTATTGTGAGGTGTTAGTTCCAAACCTGGAGATGTTTCTACATGTCTAGCTGCTGATAGGCCTGGCAGGTAAAGCTGTGAGACAGATCAGGGTGATTTGTTTCTGCTACCTATCCAACTGTTAGCCTGCTGAGCAAAGCAAATGCCAGGTTCATTAATCACCCAGCTTGCATGTGCATGTGGCTCACACGTGCGCATGCACATACACATATGCAGTGTTATCACTTCATTGTGTTCATTAATGAATTCTCACTCAACATTAACGTCAGCTTTCATGTCCAATATGTAAAGCCCAGTGGAATGACTTTTGTCTTTATGTCCCATAATTTAATGAGATGCACTACTCTTCAGCCCAGTGACTGTGCATGAGCTGAATTATATTTCACATCCAACCCACCACACCAGATCAAACACAGCTTCACTTTCAAGCTCCCCTCTGTCTCCTGCAGACACTGTCCTCACGGGATCTCCACAGAACGATTTGCTCATTCCTGCACGATGCATCATTTCACATAAACTCGGTTATGGATAATTCATCTGAGCCTTTCATTACTCACTTCATGGAAAATCAATAGCCTCAATTAAGTCGACCTCAAAAGCGTCATTCTTAACAAAGTTTCATCAGATTTAATTTATTAAGGGCGAGATAGAGAGAATGGGGGAAGAGGGTAGTGTGATTTTAATCATCCTAGTACACAAGAAGCAAAGACCTTGCTGAGCTCGGTGCAACCGAGACGTGACCTGTATGTGAAGGACGTGAAAACTTTTCAAACTTCTGCACCAGCAGGACATGACACAAATAAAGCCATTAGCTGGACCTCACGAGAGCAGCTATTAGAAGTTTTTGCCTGCTGGATGACCACAGCACAATGGGCTTTTTAAAGTCTGCTTTTGCTTTTTCAGGCATAAATATGCCGTAGACCTCCAGCACTGATGCTGTGGAAAGTCTTTTCTTAAGCAGCACTCACCCAAGTGGAAGACAAACTGCTTGTTTTGAGGCTGGAAAGTAATATTTTTGAGCACAAATTGGTTTGTTTACAAAAAACAAATGGCAAATTGGATTATCAGCAGCAAGTAGGCTCACAACCAACAGACATATCACATTAAAACACAACATTTCAGATAAATATAAATTAATAAACAAAACCAAATGTCTTATAGTGTTCTGACAGTGAAGTACTGTGTGTAAAGAGTTATGTTTCCAAAGTAGAAAAACCATGTCATACCATTTCATGTATCTACAATAATAAAACAGAAATGCATTTGTTTCAGTCTTATTTTGGTGACAGTGTAGACGTAAGCAGCTGAGGACACATAGTAGCGATTACTGAGAAAAGATGCGTTCATCCCTCATTTGGTCATTAGTCTACTGAGCTTATGCTCTGGACTGTCCATAGTCAGCATTGAGGGTCCAACACATTCGTAAAGAGTGACAGGATGGCGAACCCCGTGACCCCATCCCGTCTCTGCTCTGCGGGAGGAAGGGCCTCAGGAATAAGGGCTTGTATGTTAAGGTCGGTTCTGAGTGTGATAAGAGCCATTGTTTGTTGTTGTGCACTGCTACCTTTGGGAGTGAACTTGTCGGACAGCGAAATCACTCAGGAAGCAGACGACCCTCCAGGGGCCCCTAGGCCAGCACAGCAGGGGCCCATGCACAGGAGACAGAGGAGGAGGTAGAATAGGGGAGGATGAGTGTGGGATAATACATCAGAGCTACCAGAGCACAGCCTGGGAAAAGACTGCTGAAAACATTCAGGTTGTTACTAAAGCATTTTTCTTAACAAACATAGGTTGTGAAAGGAAAAAACAGGCCAGGACTGTTTAAAACTGGTATTAAATAGAGGCAAACAAACTAAATAGTTTGACCTTGCCAACAATGCAGATAAACAATTAGCAGTAGTCAGATTTGGATGGTAATTCCTAAAAAAACGAAGGACAAAAATCCCCAACAATATAAGTCTCTGTTTTTCGGACCCCGAGCAACGCGAACTGCGCCAAATAACATAACTAAAATGACAATGGTGTGCAACCCAAATAAATATTTCAGCTCCATGTAAAATGCCCACCAAGGCTACGAAGCACTAATAGAACATCCAGATAGCTGGCGGACCTTCTGATGCAAAGTAAGAATCTGAGAATTCCTCTGTGGAAGAATAAAAATGAGCTGCTTGTTTACTAGGATGGTGCCTTTGTTTGGTTCCTTGCCATCAATTCAAAGTGTCGCAGTTATTTTCCTTTCTTCTTAATGATCAAGAGTCTTATCAGCCTGCCTGAACATCATCTGCCTCATTAGGAAATCTAATTTCCCTTTGTGTTGTAAGTAGCTCTGCATCTGCCATGGGAAGACAAAGTTTCAAAGGCCTTCAGTGATTTCAACAAGCATGAACAGCATGTATCTCCTGCATTGCAGCATCGCACCACTGTTCCTTCGTGTTTCTCGTATAAGCCACAGCCAGCAAATCAACAGGAATACTGCCATCAAACTAGCAGAATGCCACTGCTCAATTCATTCAGGCCCATTAGATAGATGTTGACCAGCCAAGCTTGAACAAAACTGATAAATAGCTTTGCACACAGTTTCAACGCCCCTGTGAAGCCCAATAAATCAAACAAACAAACAAACAAACAAATCCCCAGTAATTCTTAAGAAGGGACACGATCCACCCCCTCTTCTATTTATGGGCTCAGAAGCTAATGACTGTGTCTGCAGAAGTGGCACAAGCAGCAGACCTTGTTTATGGTCATTGGGGAATTTCAGCAACGTGGAACATCATAATGGGCATCTTCCACTAAAAGCAGAGCTTAAATACTGATAGCACTGAAGCTCCCTAGAGACCACTTTGCTCACAATCCTTTCCAAGCAGATCTAAACACATTAACATCCAATTCTGTATAGATGTGAAATACATTAGCAATACAGAATATCCAAGAATATCTGCATTACACTACACAAATTCATTCAAGATTATCAGAACATTTACAAGTTTATTAAAGCACAACACTGATGGAACACTCCAATCTGTCAGCACACAAATGTACTTACACAAGTTACTCTGAGATACTCTGAAGTCTTTTTTGGTCAGTGATCATCTTTTTTCCACTGTAAAACACTGGAGCAATTTCAAATTCAACTGTCCCAATAAGCTGACATTTGAATTAAGGCTTCTAGCCAAACACAAATTGTCAAATATGAAATAAGAGGCAGCAGGCACACTTCAATCATCTTAATGTGGTGTCATTGGTGCAGCAGTGGATGCAGGTCTCCATCTGCTAGCATTTCCGCCAGCCTTAACAGTCAAGATAAATAGGCACACTGGGTCTGGTGGTGCACTCAGGGAGCTGGTGGCAATTGGCTAGTCCATTGCTAGCTAAAGTAGGTTAGCCATCCTCGCAGGTGTACTTCCAGCTGATGGGCTGGATGCAGGGGTCAACATTAGGGGGTCAGTCTCTGCCTGCTGCCTGACAGACCTCTACATCATTAGACTGCTGTCCCTTTCCAAACAAACTCTCCAAAGCCCATCAGTAACCGAAGGCACAATCATTTGATTATGATATAGGTTAGCAATGAAAGGTAGCCCAGATCATTAATACTTAAACCAGCAAAATGCACACATCATCAACTCAAACTTCAAAAGAAAAATATCAATGATTTTAAGATGATCGTCTGTCTTAAAAAGACTAATTCAAAAGCACTCTTACCAAAGATGCACACCCATCAAGAAGAAATGGACTATATTAAGGACTATATCCGTACAACAAGACGTTGGTCATATTTCACTTGTAATAAATATTAAATTGGGAGCCTAATTAAAAAATAACTCTACTTTGATTGTCTATGATTTTCATAGACATTTAAAAATTAAAGTATAACCCTAACCCTGGAAATCGAGCATGTAAAATTGCTACGACAGGCAACATCTTCAAGATGGTACAGCACAACTTTCAATGTAACTTTTTTCCCCATTCAGTATAGCATGTGAACTTTGACTGACACAATGCATAGACACAGTGTTTAGACAACAGATTATTTATCTCCTCTATGAAACCAATTTTGCCTGTTTAAAAATTACCGTATAAGAGATTGAGAAAAAAAATTATCCACTGAACATATCAGTATAAACACAAATTAAAGAAAAAAAGGGAGGAAAAAAAAAACTTTAGCACACTACTCTAGTACTACTCATTAAGTGGTAGTAATTTTATAATTCTGTTTATGATTACAACACAAGCTGAGTTCAAAAATCCCAACTTAACAACAGCCACTGATGTTCCATTTTCTTCATAATAAGAAAATATTACTAGGGTTACTTTTACAGAACTCATTATGGGTGCATCTCATTTTACTGAGCATGACTCCACATCCTCACAGAGCCAAACAACCCACTCCCCCATCCCCTCATATTCAACTAATTAAATCTACATGAATCACACAAATTACCTATTTTAGATACAAAAATTATTGTATTTTATGCTAAGGGTATTTTACTGACTTACTTGGAGGTCCTAGATAGGCTTTTCCAATATTGCTTTTACTCAGATTACTCCTACCTCAAAAAGTTCAACAGCGATTTGGTTCTGTGCTAAGGCCAGTATTGAACATACAGTGGAGGAAATAATATTTTGACCCCTCACTGATTTTGTAAGTTTGCCCACTGAGAAAGAAATGAACAGTCTGTATATTTAATGGTAGGATTATTTTCCTATTATAGATAGAATGCCAAATAGAGAGTTCAGAAAATTACATTATATAAAATATTTTAATTGATTTGCATTTCATTGCGTGAAATAAGTTATTGATCCTCAGGCAACCATTAACAGTTCTGGCTCCCACAGACCAGTTAGATACTCCTAATTTCAACTAGCCACCCACATTAAAGATATAGAAGACACCTGTCCACAGACTCAATCAATCAGACTCAGACCTCTTCACCATGGGCAAGACCAAAGAGCTGTCTAAGGATGTTAGGGGCAAGATTGTAGCCCTGCACAAAGCTGGAATGTGCTACAAAACCATAAGCAAGAAGCTGGCTGAGAACGAGATTGCTCCAAAATGGAAGAAACACAAAATGACCATCAATCAATCTCAGTCTGGGGCTCCGAAGATCTCACCTCATGGGGTAAGGATGATCATGAGAAAGGTGAGAGATGAGCTTAGAACTACACAGGAGGAGCTTGTGAATAATCTCAAGGCAGCTGAGATCACAGTCACCAAGAAAATCAATGGTAACACACTACACCATAATGGATTAAAATCCTGCAGTGTCTGCAAAGTTCCTCTGCTTAAGAAGGGACATGTGAAGACCTGTCTGAAGTTTGCCAATGACCACCATGAATGATCAGAATGCACTTAGGAGAAGGTGGATGGAAGTGGAAACATTATGCTTTGGGGGCATTTCACAGCTAAGGGCACAGGACAACTTAACCACATCGGCGGGAGGATGGGGCCTCAAACCATAAAATTTGAGTGACAACCTCCTTCCCTCTGCCAGGACACTGAACATGGGTGGTGGATGGGTCTTCCAGCACGACAATGATCAAAAACATATAGCCAAGGCAACAAAAAAAGTGACTCAAAAAGTGAATTAAGGTCATGGAGTGGCCCAGCCAGTCTCTGGATCTTAATCCCATAGAAAACCAGCGGAGAAAGATGATGCTTCCAGTTGCCAAGCAACAGTCTTAAAGCCTTGAAAGAATTAGAGCTGATCTGCTCCTGCTATGTCTGCAAACAAGGGGTCAAATAATTATTTTCTCAACTATACACTGTACAACTGTACTCTCAACAATACAACCTCTGTTGAAAGGAAATCCTGTCTGAGGTAAACAATACAAGACCCTATAAACTGAGAAACCCAGAAATAGTAAGCTTATAAGTGGTAGTTATTATTATTAAATTTTCGTTTAAAAGACATTGGCATGAAGTGCAAATCAACAGTAAAATGGGCATTCCCACCGATTTGGTGTTCACTTACTTTTGCATCAATCATCCTGGAGATTTTGCTTTAGTAGACAGTAAGCTGCAGAGGATTTGCCAGCTTTCAGACAGTAAAAGTTTCATTGAAGTCTTCACTGTGTTGTGTTGTTTAGGCTTAGCTATCATAGGATTGATCTAGACAACATTGTCTCCTTCAGGTCAGTTAACAGCACTGAGTAAATGGATAAGAAATGAAAAGCAGATGTCTAGTGCATTTCAGTATAAAGCCATCAGTAAATCTTTACCCTTCGTTATAGCAAATAATACAGGTACATCGGGAAAAAAAAAATTATATAGTGAAAAGGTTAAATATTTTGACATTTTGAAATGACATTCCTTTCAGAAAGTAAAATTAATATATAGATACATTACACAGAGTAAAATATGTAAAGCTTTAATTTCCTAGAATTAGAATAGAATATAATGATTAAAATCTGAATCCACTGGAATGGCTGCAGAAACATGTTTTTCATATTACAGATTACTAAGACTACACTGCTGTAGCACAGAGGGCAGATGCATAAAAATGACATTCAACCTTTTCATCTAAAAAACAAACAAACAAACAAACAAACAAACAAACAACAGACAGGTGTTTAGATTTTTTCTAGTGGTCTTTTTGTTTGACCAAATAGATATGGAAGTGACAAACATGTTAAGAGCATTGTTTTTTATTTGGACCATGTAATGACAATAAAGTAAACCACTCACAAAATGAGGATCACAGGCATTTTTTAAAAAAATGTATAGACCGTCTGTGGTGTAATTTATGCTTAATGGTTGAGATTTACCAGAACATTTATGCCATGCTGTCTGAGAGAGGGGCCTCCTTCAGTGAGTTAGCAGTTTTCTACAGACAGTGAAGCCAGTATGGCCTTGTGCTCCACGGAGGGCCATCAAACGCTCCGCTGGTTTAGGAGAGAAAAGTTCATGAAGCATTTGCCTGCTGGCGACATAATAATCTGACCTTTGCTTGAGAAGCAGTAGTGAGGTTCTAGGAAAAAACCCACCTCAGCCCCTCTGGGGCTCGGTAAACAACCTGAATGCAATTCTGATTAGACTGCTGTCATAAATTCAAACAACCATGTTATCAGTGATCTGGGAATAAAGAACACAGAAGAAAGAAAATGAACAGCTTGAGAATAAACAGCAAGATGCATAAAATGCCTCCTGCATAACACATAATGAAATAGGGAAGCTTAGAGACATCATTCAATGCAATATCATTTTTAAACATTTAAAAAAATTTTCCTCATTCATCTACACTCAGTTCCCAAATACAAAGCAAAATTTTAGACAATGATATAGACTCACGTCTCTACAGAAAACCTCACGCCTCACAATGCAAATCAGGGCAAAAACCAAGCCAATAGGTCAAAGGAAGTGCCTGCAGATCTCAGAAACAGGACAGTTGCAAAGCATAGATCTGGGGAAAAATCGTGCTGCACTAAGGGTTCCCAAGACCCAAGTGGCCTCTATAATTCCCAAATGGAAGAAAAAATGGAAGAGCAAGGCCTTAGTAAGAGGTAAGACCAAAAACCCAATTGTCAGTCTGACTGAGATCCAAAGATGCTGTGCGGATGAAGTTCCAGAAAAGATTGACAGGTATACTTAGACTGTAAGGAACAAGATTCTTTGGTCTAATGAAACCAAGATCGGCCTAATTCCAAATATTATGTCTGGAAAAAACCAGGCACTGCTCATCACCTGCCCAATACCATCCCAACAGTGAAGCATGGTGGTGGCAACATCAAGCTGTGGGGGTATTTTTCAGCAGCAGAGCCTGGAAGATTGGTCAGGGCTGATGGAAATCTGAATGAATAAAAACACATAGATATCCACAAAGAAAACCTGCACCACAGTGCTTAGGACTTCAGACTGGGCCTTAGGTTCACCTTCCAAGTTGACAATGACCCAAAGCACACAGTGAAGACAACACAGTTGCTTAGGGAAAACTCTGTGAATGTCCTAGAATGGCTCAGCTAGAACCTTGACTTGAACCCTATCAAACATCTCTGGACAGACCTGAAAATGGCTATAAACAGACAGTTTGCATAAACCTGACTGAGCTTGAAAGGATTTATAAAGAAAACTACCCAATCCAGGTGTCATACCCAATCATATCACATGCTGCCAAAGATTCTTCAACTAAGTAAAGGGCCTGAATATGTAAATACATCTGTTTTTTTGTTTGTTATTTAATAAATGTCCAAAACTTACTATAATTTTGTTTTGACTATGTCATTATGGGGTATTGGATGTGGATTATTGAGCAGGCTTGGGAAGATCTGGACAGGAAGGGTAAAGTAAAGCAGCAAGCATTAAGTTGCCTCTAGGACAGGGGTGCCCAATACGCCAATCGTGAGCTACTGATCAATCGCAAAGGCATTGTGAGTTGATCGCAATACCCTGCCTATCAAAATAAACTACTGCACATGTGAGGCCACGTAGAGTAAAATCAAGTGAACCGTGAGACACAGAAAACACTGCAGTACAGATAGAGCCAATCATCTATCCCCACTGTGACGTTTGGCAGTTGATTGACATATAGTGCAGCCAAACTGGTCTCATCTTTTGTAACAAGCGTCACTGCACATGCTTGTTTTACCACGCACGCTATTGCTAAACTCCAGACAACAAGTCTCCTAATTAGCGGCAAACAATTTATTTACTTCTAAAAAAAAAAAAAAATGCAAAAATGAGAGGGGGAGCTGGACCAAGTAAGAAACCAAAATCAGACTGTTCATTAAAAAGTACTGACTACTCACCTAAAAGCGAGGGGATTATGTCAGGACTATGCAACTCTGTCCGTTTCCATTTAGTTCAAGACATAACTGGAGAAGGTAATTACATTTTTTAGCATTATTATTGTTGGTACTGTAGATCATTTTGACTTGGACGTTTTAGAAGTAGCTCGCAAGCCAAAAAAGTGTGGGCACCCCTGCTCTAGGAATTCTCTACATTAACCTTTTTGTAATCTAATCAGGCTTTTCATTCCTGAAAGAAGCCTATTAGCCATTATTTAAAAAGAAAAAAAAACATTAATAAAATCAATCAATAAATAAAATATTGGCCAGTTTATGGCTGTTCACTGAAAACTAACAGCTTAAATGACCAGTTTAAAAATGTTATATTATTTTCTATAATTTCCCTCAGAATCAATCAAGTATGTATGTCTGTGTGTATGCATGTATGTATTTATGTACAGTGCCCACAATAATTATTACTAATCCTGGTTGAGACATGTTAATTACTTCCTGGGGTATAAATATGATGTGACATTCATATTGCTCTTAGTCACTCTAACATGGGAAAGACAAGAGAACATGCAGTTCAAGATGTGTCAACCTTCGTAAATTAGGTAATGGCTACAAGAAAATAGTTACTCACCTAAACCTGCCTGTATCTAAAGTCAGAGGAATAATACATAAGTTTTAAACAACTGGAACAGTGTCATACGAGGCTGGAGAGAACTCAAGTTTAACTTGTCATTACACACAGTGAGAAGGATGGTAAGAGAAGCAAATAAAAAAACCTTGCAATATCTTGAGGTATCAAAGTCTCACTTTGACAGAAAGCTGCCTTTTAAAGCCAGCTAAAGATCCACGGTGGTCAATAGGTCACCAGCATTACACACACAGATATACAGTCAGCCAGCAACACGACATGGAAACTGCTCCACACGTCAGCAGGACCGGTGTCATGACCAGTTCTTATTACTTTACATCCACGATTCATGATGGTTAACAGAGACTGTAAAGGTTAAAAAAAAAAGTGGACCTCTGCGATACTTTCAGTAGAGGAGCGAATGTGGGGAGTGAGAGGCATGGGCCAGGGCAATGATAATGTCTGGAGGGAGTGATAGTGCCCTTGTCCACAAGGGAAACCCCCAATGGCAGTTTCATTGCTGGACAAAGAGCTCTCTATCTCTTTAGACTCCAAATGTCAGGCCTGATGTCAGAGCTGGGTAAAAAAAACTAATTAAATGCCAAAATGGACTGAACTGGACAGAGGTTTCAGAAGATGCATATGGATATAATAGGAATATGTACAGTCATAGTAAATAATTAGAATATCCTATGAAAGGCTGTGTGTTTTTGTAACATTCTTACAACATAAGGATATTTTATATTCCCAATTAAAATGGCTCAAATCACACACACACATGTAGCACATCAGGTGCACAGGATTAGAACACTGTTACTCAGCATTTTGATGAAGGTTTGCCCTATTTAAACCTCAGACATTAGTCTGGTGTGCTCCTTATTATTAATTTGAGAGTAAACACCATGGTGAGATCAATAGAGCTGTCTGAGGCGTGTCAGCTTAAGTCTGGTAAGGGGTTTAAAAAAAACACAAAAGAATTTGCAATTAGCCACTTTCTGGAAAATAGTCTAAAATTAGAGGACTTCCAAAACAACTGCCAACATAATCAGGTCTGGCCATCTACGCAAGTTCTCCCAGAGAGAAGATCACAAGATACTAAAAGAAGTCTCCAAAATGTCTAGGCTCTTGCCACTGTTGATGTGAAAGTGCAGGCCTGTACAATCAGAAAGACAACAACACAACTTAAACTTGCATGTAAGGCGTGCAAGGACGAAACCTTTGCTCTCGAAGAGAAACATCAAGGCTAGACTGAAGTATAATGTTCTTTGGACAGATGAGGCTAAAATTGAATTATCAGGACACCAGAACAGAGGACATGTCTGATGTAAACTAAATATAGCATTTGAAGAAAATAACTTCATACCAACTGTAAGCATGGAGGTGGAAGTGTCATGGTTTGGGGATGATTTGCTTCAGCAGGACCTGACCAGCTCACCACCATAGAATCCACCATGAATTCTTTGTATATCAGAGGGTGCTTAAGGAACATATGAGACCATCTGTACCTACCAGTAAATTCACCAAGGACTGGCTGAAAACTAAGAAATGGAGAGTCCTGGCGAGAGTCAAAGCCCATATCTTGATTGATGATGTGGGGTGTTTCGAAATGGGCTGTACATGCAAGAAAGCTCTCAAACAGCTTAAAGAGTTCTGCATTTAGGAGTGGGGCAAACTTTCCTCACACCAATGTCAGAGACTAGTAAATTGGTACAAGAAGCAGTGCGGTTATTTCAGCCAAAATCAGTAACACTAGTTATTAGGAGGTAGGATGTCTTAACATTTTCCTCAGATATAATACACATTTTTGTTTAAATATTTTGTTTAATGAATATACAAAGGTTATTTTTTATTGTCTACCGTCAATTAAATCACTTTCAGTTCCAGATAAAAAACAAAATTAAACATTGATATGTGAGCATTTCTTAATAAATCTGTAAATGAATATACCACTAAAAAAACAGCTAAGGTACCTTAAGAAATAAAATAACAAATGGCAACAAAACAGCAATCAATGTACTATTCTAGTTTACTAGGCACCAGTATATAATTTTCATCATACGCTACATGGTAACAGTAGCCAAAACGTAACGTTGCTTAATTTAAGGTTAAACTTAAATAATAACTTTGGCTTTGTGAAATCCATCAGGAGTGAGGCACCTAAATAGTTTAACTTTATTAGAATTTTTTTTAATATATATAATTCCTATTGATGTACATAATAGCTGCGCTGTTATTTCTGTTTATATCCATCTCTTGGCTTTGTTTGATTTAAATACGTAAGTGACTAAACTCAACCTTTTCCATTAAAAACATGTTTTGTCAGTTAAATTCTGTCAAACCAATAACTTGAAATTAGCTGTGTCTTGGCTTAAACACGGTGACAAGTCACACATTCTTGTGTTGTATGACCCATGATTTTTCTTTGTTTAATGCTATAAAATTGTATTTAATTCTTATATTTTAGACACATATCATTAGAACAGATTTTATTTTCCCTCCCATCATTCTACTAGCTGAAACTTAGATCATGCCCCCTGGGGCTCACAGAAAAAACACGGACAGAAAAGGATTTCAAGAAACAGGAGCACTTTGTAACGAGCTTGTCCAACCCCCTCTGTGAGCCACATGAGTTTAGGGGCAGCTGTAATGCGAGGCAGCTTTGTGTGTTGCCCATGGATTTGCCCGTTTAATTTCATCTTGCACAACCTGAATAATTCAATGACACTTGTCTCTGCGTAGCTGTCTGTGAGACTGTTTCTCAAACAGAAAACTGAAGATCTGTTATTAAAAGGATACACTACATACACAGTAAAAGTATAGTAGTAGCTCCAGTGTATATTTCAAAAAACAATTGTTGGAGAGGAAATTGATCTTTAACTAATCTGCAATCTTGTAAAGGCTAATTTTTTTTCCAACATTTACAACAACTTGTGTGTTTGTAAAGTATGAATGTGTAAAGCAAGCAGAAGTTGCAGAGGTTGAGCAGCTAACTGTATAAGAAAAATAAATGTGACATTTCCAAACTCTCACTAAGCCTTCAGGGGATATGGTGGTGTCTAAATGTCTCTTTAATGCAACTATATCATCAACAAAAACCCTACGAGAGGATGAGTGACACCCGTATTGGCCAACAACAAAAAGTGTGATGAGATACCACAGTGTAGAATGTTTCTGTGTTTTACCATAGAGTGAGAGTGTGTGTGTGTGTGTGTGTGTGTGTGTGTGTGTGTGTGTGTGTGTGTGTGTGTGTGTGTGTGTGTGT
>JBBIGC010000007.1:17620038-17632424 GCA_037576955.1 Lepidarchus adonis | reverse complement strand
AATGTTTATCAGTACATTGCAGAAAATAATGAACTTTATCACAATATGCTAATTTTTTGAGAAGGACCTGTATGTCTTAACTGGCTGATATGTCTGTGACATCTAAAGGTCAAGTCAGGATGAGTCAGAATTCACACACAAAAATCAATATCAAAATCAGTAAATCATGCCTTTTGAGAACCTGATTCTAATATTTCTGCCTTGCTGAAAATCTTTCAGCCCTTTCTATGTTTGATACATCTTCCAATGAGAAAATGAGAACATTTACAGTTACAATTTCTGCAACCCATGCACCAGGGTGCAATGACTATATTCCACACACCCTTGCCACAACATTTGTACATTTATGCCCAAGTTTTTATTCTCTTTTAATTAAGACAGAAAGGCTGTTTCTTTACCGCCCTTCTTGCTCTGAAACATGCAGTAATTTTAAGGTGGTAATGGGGTGACCTTGTAAAGGCCTTTGATCACCTGCAGAGATACAAATGAGATGCAGATGCAGGCCACCTGTGCTAGTTATGCTGCTCCTCCTCTCCAGGAGCAGGGAGCAGTGTAGGATCCAGCTCAGAGGTAATTAGGCAGCTACTTAAAGCTTCTTTCATGCAAAATGAAAAAAATGTATTACAAACCTTTATACACACAAACATGTATATTAGATTTTCCAAGATGTGCAGGGACAAAACAGAAAGAGATGCTTCTATCAACACAATGGAGTAAAATGTACCATTAGTAATCTGCATAATTAAAATGCTGCAGTGGAACTGGAAAATCTGTAAGCAGAGAGCCTAGTTAGAAGAACGTCAGCTCTCACCAATGGACATTACAAAAGACCTGCAAAGAGAGAATGAGAAGGAAAGACAAAGTTTGGTGTGTGTATTTGCATGAGTGACAGACAGACAGACATCTAGGGCAGTGTTCTCCAACCCACCAGCTACTCCAGAATCATTTCTGACTTCCATGACTACCTTGTTGTCTATTCTGCAATCTTCTCTTGAGAGTAGTCCAGAGAAGTAGCCGCTTGGGTGCATACTATGCTTTCCTGGATCATCTGAACTGTTTGTTTTCTGAGCTATTCTGTAGTGTCCTGAGAGCATCAGACAGGAAAGCAATACTGTTCAGCATGGCACTGCAATACCAGCAGCCCACACACTGCTTGGGATTCATTCAACATGGCAACATTTACAGTAAATAGCTGCATACCTGCTGGAAGGAAGATGACATGCATCACCGCTAAAGCGCCTAACAGATCTGTTTCATGTCCAAGCAGTAACAGCAACAGCCACCGTTACGCTTAAGCAGCTTTGTGCCGTTGGCTGATGCAACCCATAGTCTGCATCAAAACATGGCCCTTCTTTTGTTAAACTGTCAACTGTAAGCTGGTATACACAGAAAGGGTAACATTTCAATGCATAATCCAACACATTAAGGCAGCATGGGCAAAGCAAATGTTGATGCTGACCTTCACTCTAAGACCTTTTAAACAAGGTCGCCACTACTTTAACTGCAAGTACTCATTCAATTAAATAAGAAGGAAATTTTACCACTGTGACAACAAATAAAAATATAGAGAAATATTGTTCATGTAGTGTAAATGGCTTGACTCACCTCAGTAAGTATTTTAGTACAAGGAATACTAAAGCATGATGTAACCATTGGATTAACAATTCATTATGGAAATTAAAAACATACATAAAAGCTATGCTTACACAAGCACAAAGAAAATCTGCAAAATGTAAAAAGTTAACTAGGAGATCTGAATTCAGCGCAAGATTCATTTGCACTGAATTGTATGAGACATCATAAGAAGAACATGGAAAAATGAGTGAAAACAGACAAAAGAAAATGTAAGCAAGGGGAAGAAAGGGGGGAAAGAGAGAGCAAAAGAACACCATGGACTAATTGCCAGTCCAATTAGACACTGGTTTGATCACATATGATTCACTATGCAGACAGGGTAACAGAGTCTGGTGGCCATGCTGTGCAGTAAAAGAAACACTTTATAATTAAAAGAACTAAAGCCGCTTTAAATGAGGTGCAGCCCAATGAAGAATGTTCCCTATTATGGCAGACCTACAGTTAGTACAAGTATATTCATGTTCAAAATGTGAAAAGAAAAACATGTTGGCTTTATGTCTGAAAAGTCAACCGTTCTTAAGAGAGTGAAAATCACTTAAATCTAATCGTTTTACCAATTATTCCCGGTGGAGAGCCCTACAGCATACAGAACCTCAGGCCTGCCTCCACCCAACTGTTTAACCAACCAGCTGTCACTAAATGAACGTATCAATTTATTGGGGATTCATTCCTACTACCTGGAGACAGGAAATAATGAAATAAACTACCAAGAGGGAAAAAAGTACAAGAATAAAAAAACTAATTAAAGCAATCTTTTGTCGTTTTATCCATTTCCCACGATGATGAGATTAAAAACATTTTCAATAATTCAGGGCAAATCTTCTTTTAATCATTCCCTTGCCTGAATAAAAAAAGCATTTTTCTAAAGACTCGAAAAAGAATCAAAGCAATTTTGAACCTACTTGAATATTTAACACTAACATTCTGGGGTGCACCAAATAAACTCTAACGGTAAACTTCATAAACTCTTGGGATGGCTGCCTAATTTAGGACTTTTTCGCTGCAAATGGCAAAGAAGCTGCTGTGCAAATAAATAGGAAAAGGGCACAATTAGGAGAGAATGAGTGCTCACTCTGTTAATGAAGGGACTCTAAATGGGCAAAACCACAAAAATTATGGCAAAAACAGCTAAAACCAGCCTAACTGTGGGGAAACAACGTAATTTACTTCCAAGAGGCTGCTGAGGATGAAGTGAAAATGCTGCCGTCTTTAAAACCCCTCAGTATGGCTCACTGCAGCAGCTCAGGTGTAGTAATCAATAGTAGTCAATCCCTGAGTGAAAGAGATGCTGAAGGTCAGATCACATGCTGTTCTTCAGAAGCTCCATCGAAGCCTAGAAGCTTTCAGTAATTACCCGGTGAGGGACGTTAACTGAAGCAAGTGGTTGTCCGTCAGAGTCTAATCAAAGGTAAAACATAATTAACCAACCATAGTAATGAAAAGGTGGTAGTGGGAAAGGATTTATAATTACCAGTCAGTGTCTAAAGGGAATAATATCAGGCAGAGAGATAGAAGACCTGTGTTTCCAGGCAAGGTGTAGAGTTGCATGTATATCAGCCTATGGGGGGATTCCAGATTAACTAACATCTACCAAGTGGGAGACAAGAGTCCAACTAAGGCCATCACAGTAAAGCTTAAAAAAAGAATGAGACATAGGAGAAGAAGGTTGGTTGGTTGGTTGGTTGGTTGGTTGGGAGGGAGGAATGGAAGGAAGAATAGAAAGGAATGGATCTAAATTTAACAGGGAGAAAAAAAAAGAGCAAAAACAGATAAAATGATGCATGAGCAATGTGAGCCTAACACACTACAGATGACTCTGCAGAAGCTCAGCTTCAAACCCAAACTGTTTAAATTAAAACTCTGCTCTGCTATGTAGGTAAAGAAACAGATCATAGCTGTAACACACAGCCTGTTCTGCATTCCAGCTTAATATACAAAACACAGCATGAATGGATAGGAGATGAAAAAGAGCATGAGAAAATCCACAGTAAAACCATGACTAGTGTGTATGAATAGAGTCTAGTGTATGCATTTGTAACATACATATCATTGCTGATCATGAGATCATGTGTGAGATTACAAGAAGAAGGGAAGAAGGGAAGACAAAACCACACATTAGATATGCATAGTTGCACATCATGTTATTATGTCCACACTTCATGTTTCACTTCAAGAAAGACAATTTAAAATGTAAATCCTTTTACATTTTGTAGTCCTCCCTCTGTTTTGCTTTTAAGAAATGCAAGAAGTCTACACAATGAGGAGATACATACAGCGAGCAGGCAGACCATGAGTCTTTGGCTGTTAATAGAGTTTCTGGGAAACAGGCAGCCAGGTCATTTCAGAGGACCAACATTTTCAGGGAGTAACACCACCGCCAGGCATAAGCAGCTAAACTCAAATGGCTCTGCCAAGAACTGACAGGTGACCAAAAAACTGTGGGTCAAGTCCAGGTCAAGCTTCAATCCCTCATCCATACTTATCCTCACCACACAGCACTGCAGCCGCATTTCTAAATACCATCAGGAAGGCTGGTAATGGCCGGGCTTTGGGTGACAGACCACGTTCCATTGTAAAAACTCAGACCTGGTCTTCTCCAGTCCTGCATGGCATGTGTGCAAGCAGAAAGTTCCCTCAGGTGCTTGCTCCGATACAAGGAAAGGTCATGAGTTCCTGGCTGTCACACTGTATGACTTTATTGTGCATCATACAAGTGGTGCTATACTGTGCCCTTTGAATCCTGGCAAACCAAAGAATTTTCTCATGCAGGGTTATTTGATAGAAGCTATAACTCACACGTCTGTGGTCTGCTTTAAACTCTAAGGTGATAATGCAAGTCAACTAATGTGTATGAATATGAACTTCATTTCACCTCAGTCAGTTAATTCCATCTAATATGGTCTTTCAAGGTTTACTTGAGGTAGGCATTGGCTGTACCTTCTCTGAGACCAAGTCTACACTATACCAAGACCAAGACCTAAAAACCCATTGCTTCCAGGATGAATGTCCTCATGTGCTGAAAGGTCAACTTGAAAGGGACAATGAGTCCAATATTCCTGAGCCCCTTCTCTTTAGCAGACAATTCTACAGATAGCAGACGTGCCAATGAAGGTCAGTGAAACCCCTGACAGAACAGAACAGTGTTCTTCGGTGAAAGGGTCAAACCTGATAGCTTTCAGTCCATTTGTTACTCAAGCTGGGTCTGTAACTATAAACTGTGCATAGAGCAACAGGTGGTACTCAGGACCCAATTCGTCCAATCTACTGTTGATAAATGTCTCTTCTATACTTGCCAATGTGGACAGAAAGCAAATGTCACTCCTTCAATCTTCATAACGAAGGCATCAGTTCTCCATGACTAGAGTCTGCACAAAGTCTGTGTAGAGGAACTCCTTGTTTACATCTCAAATGCTTATTCAAATGAAGTCTATACTGAAAGTTCTGAAATAAACTTTCTCTCAATGTCTTGCCTTCTGGGAATTTGAGTGTGTTCGGGGTCAAAAAAGAAGAGTAAATCATGTCTAAACACTCTGAAGTATTGTAATCACTGCTTTAAAACCAATATGTTGTTAAATCGCCAATCTGGAGGATCTATCAACCAACATGATTGCCCTTCTTGGCCCTGACTAAAATCACTCCACTCAGTGAATATATTTCATTCCAAATGCCTTTCCTCATGCAATGTTCAGTTTCATACACAGAATGTCTGATAACCCAGATATCTTATTCACAGACATCTCTTGCAAGGTTATAGCAAAGACAGTCAGTGATAAAGCACTTCCATGGCAGTTAAGCACATACATTCCCAATCCAAACACATTGAACATGACAGCCTGGATAGAGAACATAAGCTCATTGAGCTATGAGAGGGCAAAATAAAGAAAACGAGAAAAAAAACCCTAGTAGCTTAGTCCCATCTGCAGGTAAACATCAGAACCTGACTGCGATTAACCCTCCAGCACATCTGTCGCAAGCAGAAAATCAAGAGTGCAAAATGTTTAGCAAAAACATTAATAGCCACACTACAATGATGAACACAGTGGCCCACTGCCTATCTGAAAGTTGAGAATATATTTATAAAAGTGTTACGGCTAGCATGAACAACAGGTTTTATATAAATAATTAACATTTTTCTAAACCATTTTTGAATATTTTGGGATCTGTTTTTTTTGTTTTGTTTTGTTTTTTAAAACAAAAACATGACATTAGAAGATGTTAGGTGCATCCATAATGAGGAAAGCTGTAAGTGATCAATAACGATTCAGAACATGATAGAACACTGAGAATAAAGTTAAATTAAATTTACACTCAGAACACAGCTGGAATCAATACTGAATATAAATAGATTATATAATACAGTATGTAACATTTAATAAGCTAGAATTCCCCCCAGAAAAACTAAAATCAATTAGTTTACATCAACTACAACTACACATCTTGTTGTATATAGGATTGCGAGCTAAACTGTAAATTATTAATTCATAAAATAAATTAATATCAGATGTGATTTTAAACTTTTTAATAATATATTTACAGTACATTGTTTTGCCCCAAAAGTGGATCAAACACCTTGAAGTGTCAGTGCTGACATCACAAGAGTATAAAATGTGATCTGTCATTGTTCC
Organism: Lepidarchus adonis; assembly: GCA_037576955.1. NCBI lineage: Eukaryota > Metazoa > Chordata > Actinopteri > Characiformes > Lepidarchidae > Lepidarchus > Lepidarchus adonis. Next base: position 17,626,164 of record JBBIGC010000007.1, on the reverse strand, counting down.
TAAGACTGTACACCTGCTTGTTCCACACTGGTGAAAGGGAACCAAAACCTCTAGTGCTTCCCATATGCTTCCAGTACAGCACACTATAAAACACACAAAAGCTACCCCTCCCTCCTTTCCCATCACCTTTAACAGCCCTGGGGGATTCCTGTTGCCATGCAGTCAGTATTTAAATACAGAGCAGTTTTTTTAAAAGCCAAAAGAACATTGTAAACACTTCCTGGATGGGGTGAGTAAGGCTGTGCTGTGTTTGTTGAAGTTTGCATTTAATTGATATGATTGTGAGCCAGATTTGTTTAACTTTGAGAGAGACGGTTTGGGTAAACAGGTGAGACAACGTCTCTGGGGCTCCAGGCCATAAGGGGCAGCCATGACTTTGCACTTTATCCAACAGTCACACAAGAGGCAAGCACACCTAACTAGGGCAGCCAGGTGACAGGTGTGACAGGGCCTGGAAAGTAAATACATCTGTAGTGCAGCAGGTGGAAGATACGTTGTTGTGTGCTTCATAGGCTTGATAAGACCACAGCATACTGGCTAACATTCTGAGGCAATGCAGATGGGCACTTTTATCAGCACTTATTATCAAAATTACATATAGACTCCGTTTACTAAACATTAATAAAAAAAGAATGGGTCAGAAACAAACAAGCCATTCCTGAAAGACCAATGAAGATAACCTGACAGTAAGCTTTTAGTATATGTGGAATCAAAGCTACTCTGCATGGTAATAACATGTGTGTGTCATAAACAAAATTGTGTATTACAGTTTTCTGTATTAAACACATCAAAATGCACTTATTATTTAATGCACATATGAAACATAAAATGTAATGAGACAAAACCATTCAGAAGCACCAAATAATGTTGAAGTTACACAGCAGTTTAAATTGAAATGCATGCATTTACATAGGGTTTAATAAAAAATTCTGGACGCCCCAATCAAATATATGATTTTGTGAAAATGAAAAAAAAAAACATTAAAATGTTATGCCATCTACAGATAAGACACGTCTGCATATTTGTCTGCATATTTTAATGATTTTTTGCTGATTAATTTTTTTAAATGGACCTTTTACATGTTACATTTATTGTTTTAAATACATTAAACAAATAATGATAACTGTTCTGGTCAAAGCATTTTAATTTCCTGTAGAATCAACACTTCATGTCATACGTACATTAATTTTTAAGCTAGTAAAACATTTCCTGCACAGTTGCATTACCCTTAGGGAAACCTCCACTAATGCCAGTGAGTGTACTGGCTACTGACTAACATGGATTTAAATCACCAGGTGCATTGGTGTTAATTTACCCACAGGGCAATACATTTTTTGAGGGGTTTTAAATCACTCACATACACACCTTGTTTGTCCAGTCGCCTATGCCTTATTGTAAGTGTGCTGACACAAATTCCATAAGTATTTCCTATGTGAGAGATCTTGAGAATCTGTTAAATATCAATTCAGAAGCAAGCATTCACTCTCACAAGCGCACAATTTTATATTTTGTGTCCTCAAGAAACAATTGTATATTTCTCTGTGATTTCTATGGTGCATGTTTGGAAGCACTCATCTAAGCACACAATCAATGATATCTGCTTTTGAGTGGCTGAGTGTGCTGAGAACACTTGTTTTCACGGAACTAATACAAAGCAAGGGATGTGATGAGAAAACTGCTTTACACTGGAGAACTGCCAAAAAGCAGACCGCAGCAAACAACCCATATGCCTGTTAGGATTCCGGCTGGCAGGCACCAAAGCATGTTTTGGGTTATGCAATTTTAGTAGTGCAAGAAAAAATGAATAAATAAATAACCAACAAATAGGAAAGAATGGCTCCGGGCACATTTCCAAAATGAGGGCTCTCATTAAACGAACGCTGTGAATTATTGATTTAATGAGGCTCAGAAAAAGACAGTGTGTCTGGAAGGCAGGGGCCATCTTTTTAAAGACCACCCACCCCCTATCCACCCCACCTAAAAACCGACCTCCCTATTGCGGCACTAAAGGATTAGACCCCTGAAAGTAGACCGCTTCTTTCGCATTGCACTCAAGCCCAATTTACAGGATGCCATCTAAGATTTAATTATGTTGGTGTATTGTGAGGGCATGTGTTTTTGCAGTGTGTTTTCATATGCAACATATTTAAGGGCTCATATGCTTTACTTGTAGTTCCAGTCAAACTGAAGGATGGTATCAGAAATATAATGAAAAATGGCAGTTGGTCTGATTACACTGAAGTCAGAAAGAAATTCAAGAACAGATGGCACCTCTAAAGCTGCCATTTGGTCATCTTGTATCGCAAATTGTACTGTACATGTGTTTTGGAACTTGTAAATTGTATACAACACATTTAAACTTTATGGTCACTTGCACCTATAAATTAAAATTATAAATGTCATATGCCAAATAAAGCTTTAGGCCAAAACATTAAAGTCTGCTGCCAAATGTAGGACAGGATCAAAATGCAGGGCCTTGTAGTCAAGATTGATTAAAAACATTAGTGCTCATATTGTGTCAGACAAAGTAAAACAGGGAGAAATTGCCAGTGACTGGGTTCTGGCTAAGACTTGAGAAATAAGTCCTTACCAAAAATATCAGGTGGCAGCAGGTTTGATATTGGAAAGCAATACAGCTAAACTGCCCTAATATCCTGTAGCACTTACACTGAATGTCAATCCTCTGCAGTAACATCTCCCGAGAAGTAGTCAGGTATTAATGGAAAAATAATGTGGGCAATGCTCGAAGGTCACACTCCGTGTAAGTTTTTTTACGTATGGGAATGAAAGCAAACATACTTGACCTTCCTGGTGGTCAATCAATGCTTAACATCAGTGCTACCATTCTAGTCACTGTGTGTGGACATGTGGGGGTGGGGTTCCTAACAAATTGTGAGGACAGTGAGGACAGCGTTTTCAGCGGACGAATCTAAAAGACCAGTCTGAAAGAAGACCAGGCCTTAAGAGCTAGCTGATGAAAAGCTAATGAGAGGAAGAGGAAGAGGAAGGAAGGATAAAGAGAGAGATGAAGAAGGGGAATATGACCGATTTCAGGCACTGACAGAGCAGAGCAGAAGCCTCATTAGCATCTTTGAGGCTGCTATGCCTATCCAGTAGCTAATTGCCGCTACCAGCTAAGAAGCCAATCTGAAATGATGCAAAAAAGACACAAAGACAGACAGACAGACAGAGAGGCAAATAGACAGTCAGACCCTTTGGCCTGTGTTCATGTGTTGCCTGCAGTCATCTAACTCAAGCCTGCTCACATTCATACACCCATCACCATATTTACCTGACATCTTCGTATGTATAATTCACATTCGGGGGCAATTGGGCCTGTTCCAGGATTTCAATTAGGTGCCCCCTACGTCTGTTATCAATTAACTTCACTTTTAATCAGACAGCTTCATGAATAATAAACACATTACTGAAGTATGCTGTATGTAAATCCAGACTAGGCACTATTAAAATTTCCAAACGGATGTATGGAATTCGGCCGGGTCATTATTTGTTAAACACACGTTCCCTTGATCATTCAAATTACAGCCGACAGCATGGTGGAAGGAAATGGGCGCAGTGTGCCTTTCCTTAATTACATCAGAGATTCTGTAGCTGCTTTAGATCATCCTGCATACAGATACACTCATGTGCATAAACATGAGCACACTGACAGCATGTTATGCTACAAGTAAACCTAAAAAGCTTCAGACCATAAAGAACATGTGAGAGCCATTCAACCTCTCCGGAGTACTCATGTTGGAAGAAAATGGGGGGAAGGGGGGGCAGCCATGAAGGGGGGTTCCACTCAGGGGGTGTGTAGGTTTTGAACAGTTTCCAGGTCCTGTTACAAACCAACGAATCAGTGGAAGCAAACATGAATCTCAATTCATTCGGTCCACAGTCTCAGAGCTGTTGCTATAGAGCAACAAAGCAGTTGGCGAGTTCTGTTCACACCTGTTCGTACTTCTGAGGCACAGGGAGTGGGAGTGTCAAGGGATAGAGTCAAAATATAGTCACCTTGCCTTTTGATTTTCTCTGTTTCATATAGTTCTGTCAATATAGCGCTAATGGCCATCTGCTTCTGTACCTCTAAAGCTGCTCATGTACCTTATTTGGTATGCAATTCCAGAGATATTATGGCAAAAATCATAAATCAGGTTGTTAATCCTCTGCATGCACCTTTGTAACTGTGTTTTACATGCAGGATAAACAAGCGCAGAAACAAAAGTTTCAAAAGCCACATTTGGCAACCTTCTCAAAAAGCAGTTTTCTATAAATGTTTTTACAAATAATTAGTATTTCAGTTTTTGTTTTTTGTTTTTGTTTATTGATTGCAACATAAATAAGATAAATCTGGCACACAACTGGTAAATCTGTCAACATACTCAAGATTTTCAGAAAGAACTGAAATGTTTAATTACACATTTATCAGTATAGCTATGAAAATTTACCTCATGTTTCCTTATAATATTTCATAGAGCTAGCGTGCCCAACTCTAGTCCTGATCCAGGTAATACAGGCCCTCATGAATGACTGAAAATGAGCCAGGTGTGTTCGATCGGAACTCTCTAGGATGATAGATCTCTAGGACTGGAGTTGCTCTGGACCCCTTATCTTGAGTTCCTAATCCCAGACCTGACAACCCTATGCCCTGCACATTTGTGTGCTTTTCCTACTCTACACACATAACCCAGACAATTGGTATTTTTTTTCACAGCATCGCAGTATCTGTGTCAGGCTGATACTGGCCCAGAATATTGGACAACATTTCTAGTGAAGTAATGGTACAAATGCTAAAAGCAGCATGCTCTATATAATTAATGAATAAAGCACAGTCTTTTTTCAGGCATTTTTGATATTACTTCTCATCAGGATTATTTCTCTGCTATACAAGTTGCTCTGAAGGTGGAGGTCAGTTTTGTATGTTACTATTTTTATTATTATTATACTATTTACTATTATTATTATTATTAGTTTAAGAATAAGTTGAGTGTTTTAAAAGTTTATTATTATTAATTTATTATAATATCTATATTAAAGATTATATCCTTTGTCAGATCCTTTAGGTACCCTAGCGGTTTGGACATTGCTCCTGGTATTAGAAAATACCACTGAGGAGCAAGGTACTGTCCCCGATTCGCTGTGCATGTGTGATGGGTTGAATGCAGACGTCACATTTCATTGTGGTGCGTTGTGTGTGATGGTGTGTTCACAATAACAAATAGTCACATTTTCCTCTTTTTTTTTTTTTAAAGGTACAAAACTGTGCATTAATGATGTGAAGCATTCCACCTGGGTCCCATCCATGTGACACAGGAGAGAAGCTAAACCCCATCACCACAAGTTCAGATTCAGGTGAATGACCGCTGCAGCTCGCTCACCCCCTCTCCCTCTCCCTCAGCTCAGAGTTTAATGCATTGCGTGTTCTCACTCCCCCACAAACATCTCTAGCCTCTCATCAGTTGTCCTTCTCTGGATACATTTTTGTAACAACTCCACAAGACCTGCAGAGTTGCTGTCTAGCAAACACGATAAGGTCCTCGTCAAAGCAGTTCAGATCCTTACACTTGCCCAAACTTCCTACTTCCAGCACAACAATTTTGGGAACTGTCTTCACTTCCTATGTCCCACTCGCCTGACGCTCAATGTTATTGGTCAGTAATGATAATGTTATGGCTTATTGGTGTAAATGGCCAAATCCTAGCTTCATAGTTTATACACATGTGGACAGTGATTACTTTTTCAATGTGGGTTTTTCTTTCTGTAACGGAAGGGTAGCAACAATATTGTCTCTGTGTGTGTGTGTGTGTGTATGTGTGTGTGTGTGTGTGTGTGTGTGTGTGTGTGTGTGTGTTTATTAAAAAAGAAAATTAGATCAAAAGGGAGCTTCTACTTAATACTGAACAAAGGGTCTGAATACTTAGGACCATGTGATATATTTCAGTTTTTCTTTTTTAATAAATTTGCAAAAATTTCAATTCTGTGTTTTTCTGTCAATATGGGGTGCTGTGTGTACATGAATAGGAAAAAAATGAACTTTAATTATTTTAGCAAATGGCTGCAATATAACAAAGAGTGAAAAATGAATACTTTCCCTATCCACTGTGTGTGTGTGTGTGTGTGTAT
>JBBIGC010000007.1:17593368-17617062 GCA_037576955.1 Lepidarchus adonis | reverse complement strand
ACACACACACACACACACACACACACACACACACACACACACACACACACACACACACACACACACACAGTCTTGTTGATTATTGGTGGATTGGTGGGGGGTTGTATGTTGGTGTGAACACCCCAGCTGCATCCCCAGTCTCCACTCTCTTAAGGCTTTACAGCAACCTGAGCCCAGCTCTGAAAAACAACAAGACCCAGGGGATGGCCACCTTCACCACACACACGCGCGCACACACACGCGCGCGCACACACACGCACACAAGCATTGCACATGGATACACACGTATAGAAAAAGAGTTTGGTCTGTGTTTCTCTTCAGCTGCACTATCTCCATCTATGTCCCTAAAGAGTTCTTGTGTTTTCACTTTAGAGTAAACAGCAGTTGCACAGGTCACAACACTATTCTTCCCTAATCTACAAGGAAAAATAAAACAGTTGAGATCAAAATCTCTACCTATACAAAACGGGCTTGTTTTACAAACAAACAAAAAGCATTGCAGGAGCACTGCTTATCTAACTCTCTGCAAGAAATGTGGAAAACAGCTCGTGTACAGTCAACTGTTAACAACCCACTTAACTAACTTTGTTATCTTTAATACTTAAAGTACAAGTAGCTGCAAAGAAGAGATGAGTGGGGGAAAAAAATTGGCTGAACGGAAGAAGAGATGAAAAACTGACTGGATGGAGTGATGGAGGAGTGCAGAACTGTATGGCTTCCTCACACCTCAGTCTGGCCTCGTGGGAGCACAACATGCTTGGCAAACTGAAACCGTTTTCTTTTCAGCTGAATAAAACAAAAGCCTCTGCAGAACATGGATCAGACTGCTTTTCCATCTTTCAAAACAATCTCACTAACTCCACTAATACCCTTGATTATGAACGTGGACTTCTGGGAAGTATGTGTTCCACCCACTTCTGAACTGAGGTGGCATACTGCAGACAGTGTTCCATCTCTCATCCAGAGAGGAAGAGTCCAAATAAAACGGTTACAGTTCACTTTGAGATTCTCAATGGTTAGTATTAGAGTCAAAAAATTTAAACTACTATTTCTAAACTGCTGCCATGGATGACTGAAAAGTATACCTATATGAATATATGTTTTATGCAAGTGAATGCGAATGGGAATTAAAAGATCTTAAATATTATTTTGATTAAATTACAACTTGATGTCTAATGCATTTTTTTCCTTTTAAGGTGTTACTGCACCTATGTCGTATCAAGGTTCACTTGTATGATTCAGAAAAGTGGGTGAGCTATGTCCATCACAGGTAAAGTCACTTCCTGGTCCTGACGGACTCGCCTCACAGGTAAAGGCTCTCAACTGAACACTGCATCTAATGTTAGCACTGAGCTAGCAGCTGTAATAACTCATCTATTGTGGTCACTTTTAAAATAAACACTAGACCTGTATAGCTTTTAAAGACATTCTAGCAAGCCGAGGTTTAGTTTAGTGTGTAACAGTCCCTCATTTAGTAAAGATATGAATTTATTTCAATTGTGACAGAAGGGCAATAGCGCTCTCAGAAGCTGGCCATAAGGAAATGACATATGTTCAAGATCATCAGAACAGACAAACTGCTTTTTAACAATTCTGCTTTTTAATTCTATATTCACAGCTTTTGAAAGTAAGGAATATATTTTATAATATTTCAAGATTTAGATTGTGAAGGGAGTGGAACAACATTGTCCCAAGTTTGCAAATTGAACAATATTATCTGAATGAATAAAAAAGACAAAAGTTGGGTGACATGAATGTTTGCAAATAGGAAAATTGAGTCAGTGTTTAGAAGCAAATGACATGGTTTATTTCCTCTAACAGTACAGACCTGTGTGTGGAAATAAAAGTCTTTTACCAGAAACTAAAAATGTCTCCCTTTTGTCTAAACCTCACAGTCAGCGAGCCACTGAGAATTCCTTGGTTCTTGCCTCAAACCCATTCCTAGCAAACACTGCTGAGTTTATTTGGACAGGTCTGTTTGTTTGGGGCAGGAAGCAAAGTCTCAGGAGCTCTTAGCAGTGCAGCAGTGAGCAGCGGGCACAATCGCAGCTTGGCCTTGGGGGGAACAGCACTGAGAAATGAGGCTGTCAAGAAGAAGCTAAAAGGCTTGAGAGCCAGAAGCGTGGTTTGAGAGAGGAACGTACACCATCAACTGGCCAGTGCCACAGAGAGACAGCCAAGGTGGACTTAGGTAGGTGTGATAGATAAACAGGACATTCAGTAGAGCCCAGTGGAGATAGTCTATCAGCGATTGGGTGCTGGGGTAAGCAAGCATAGTGATGAACTGCCACAAGCAAGGACAGACGCTGTGCTTCCAGAAGATGCACCATCCCTTTCTACAACCTTGGAAAGTGGAAAGGCAAAAATTCTTCCCTACTTTAATATATTATTAAATAAATACAGCTACTAAGCTATGATGAGATTTCTGTCAGTCCTACCCTCCTTAAGCTATATTCTACATTACCCATGCTAAAAATAACCTTCTTATGTGTAATATAATGACATAAAAGAGAACTGCTTTATCTGTTTAGACATATTTAATTATAAGATCTGGTATTAGAAACGTCATGAAAAATGAGATTGTGAATTAAAGTTCAATCTAGAAATAATAAAGTAAAAAAACACAAAAATGCTGTGGCCCATGGCTTCAGAATCAACATTCTTTATAGTCCCCAATGTCACAGCACACTGAGAGCACACCAAACAGGATGATGTAGTTTATCCACACTGGTTCTTATGTCCCAACTTTTTTTTTTTTCTTCATTACAGCCTTATTTGTAAATGTAATGATTGTCAATGCAGGTTTATATTCACGCTAGTTAGCTCTAAAAACATCCTGATTTGGCATGCGAGTATGTTACCAAAGATATCCAAATTTAAAAAATGCCCTCCAGGACCAGATTTGGTCCCCCTGATGTATGTGAATCCTACCTCACAGAGCAGTGAGTCAATAAGCTTTAAACATTAGTCAATCGCTCACTTCGTCACCCACACACTCCCACACACACAGGAAATCCAACTAAAATGATTTGCATGCATTTGTACCAGAGCTCAGCAAACTATTGGGTATTGGGTATTGGGTAGCCCTGCTTCAATGTTTCTCATATAACTCACATTCTCCACAATACTGATTCATCACAGACTAAAGGCTTTCCATTTGTGTGGTTTTGGTTATTTGATTGGTTAATTTACACCACAGAAAGATCCGTGGGAGGTGACTGCCATCAGAGTCTCGAGGTTGCCAATCAAGAGCTAATCATGTAAAGCCTCACAAGTCACTGAGGTGAATGATTACTACTTCATGGCTGGTATAAAAAGCATGTAGATGTATTGGTTGTTGTGCTTTGTTAATCTGTGTTGTGCTTTTTTCATACTTCCTGCTTGCTATTGCATATGCAAATAAAGTGACACTGAACTAAAGGTGTGGCCTGGTCCAATCTAGACAATCCCAAATACTGTGCTGCATGTATTGTGAAGCTGGCCAGAAGCACAGCATGATCAAATTATTTTTGGAGTCAAAATGAAAAGCTGTTGATACTTTTTGCATGCAAATGTATTGAGATCAACACCTCATCATTTTGACTCTGAAAAGAATCTGGGATTTGATCAGACAAATCTGTCAGGTGGACCCAGTGACCATATGGTAACGAAGCCGCTGTTTTAAATCAACAATAGTCACCTGCTCAGGAAAAAAAATGGTTACTATTTGCGAAGACCAATAAAATCGTCTCTATAGCAAAAGTACAAGAAGCCAGGTACACATAACATGTACACTTTCAGAGCTTACAATTAAAATTATTTAGCCCTTTATTTGAGCACAGTTTGAACTAGTCCAAGTCATACTATAAGCTGCAATTCCCCTCAGAATTCACCTCAGTATTATTAAAATGACCCAAGTAATGCTACAGGCCACATTCTGGCTTCTTTTTAGCAGAAATCTCTGGATCAAAGCCTAGCCTGCAGAGCAGACTGCAGCAGATAACACAAAATTAAATGCTATGAATCTGAGCTTGAGAAAACAGTCTGGACTCTCAGCCAGCCACAAATTTGTTGGAAGTGTGTTAATATGAGGATGGGGTCTCATGTTTAAACAGTGCCAACATCCCCCATAATGGGGACCTCTACAAACTTCAGTGAATAAATTAATGTTCAGCTAAGAACCCTGCATTTCACTCGTGAATTTACATCAGTCTGCAGCCAAACATTAACCAACAATCAAATAATCAGCCTAAAAGTGGTCTGAAAATGTGAACAACTGAAAGAAAAACTTGGCATTTTGAAGATTTGTTTTAAATAAAACTAATGTTGAATTAGTAATTTGTGTCTTTTTACTGTACTGACATTCACAAAATTTCAGGCAAAAACTTGGTTTAATAATATTACATGTTTTGACAAACTGAGTTAGTCTTCATGATGAGCTCTCTGTTTAAACTGTGTTGAGCTAATTAACCAGCTATATTTAACACTGTGACTGGACAAGCTACTGAATATGTTCAATCACTTTTCAACTTAGCTGTCAAAGAAATCTAATGAACCAATATGCCTGAGAATATTGCTAGCAGAAGTAACATAATAGCTTTAGTTTTTTCTTTCTAGGTAAAGATCTCACAAAAGAACTTCTAGTACAAAGTACACGTTTTCTGAGAAAAGCCACCTGCTCACCTAAATATCCTACAGATGAACTGCCATTTTTAAATTAAGTCATTAACTCGCTGTAGGTTGGATACTGCTTTTAAAACAAACAAAAACTGACTATGGATAAACCTGCTAACAATGTTGCATACAATGATGTTATCAAAGGGGAGAAAGAGAGAGTAATAAATAGTACTATTGAAAAAATAATTTTCAAAAGCATGAATGCTAGATAGAACTGTGTCAAGTTCAAAGCACATATTGCTACATACATACACACAAAGACATATGGACAAATTGGCCAGTTCTCTGCTGCACCAGGTAAAAACCCTAGGGGCCCCATCCAAGCCACTTCATCAGGGGCCAACTGACCTATAAGAAGGCCTTTGGTCACAGATGAGAGTCTGTCTTGGAATAAAGCCAAATGATTTACCCTGGTGAATAGCCTAAATACAAGGTGTGTGCAATAACTGAACTATTGCATTCCAACCCAGTAGACTTCTTGAAAACAGCCAATGGCAAAGTACTTCCCTACATGCATGCTTTCATCCAATTGAAAAAGGGAAAAAGTCAGCATATACATTGAGGAAATATACAGTGTACAAGGTCACTGTCATGTTCAAATAAGAGGTAAGGACAGCGTCTGCCACAGCCATCTTGGTCAAAGTGGCTGATGTCTTCTGTTGACGCTCCAAGATATGCTTGTGAAAGGCTCTGTGCCTGTTGTGGTGCAGTGTGGTATTTTTCCATCAAAGAAAAAGAGTGAGGCATAAACAAATATTACATAAAGAGTGGGGTTTGAAACATACAGACGCTGGGTAAACACAGCAAACGGGGTCAGCGATGATGGCATCAGGAACAATCCTTTGTGACAGTGTGGAGCACCGACCTGAATTAGAGACTGAAAAATCTATACTCACAGAGTATGGACCATAACGACAACATCATCAACATCATCAACAGTAATATTAATAATAATGATAATAATAATAATACCAACAACTTTTTGTGGAAGCGGAAGCTGGAGACATGACAGACCTACACAGAAATTAATCTAGTGTGTGTTTGTGAATACATCTGGCAGCAGCATGTCAAAAGATAATTATGTTTTATGGTGGTTGGATCTGATCTTGCCTATATAGAATGGTGAGGTGGTCTCATGCTAAAAATATGAACATTATGCACATTTAGTGTTCTGAGAATTCACATACCTACTGCATGAGGAGCTTCAAATTAACACTGCACAAAAAATTGAAGTCTATGAAAGCTAAATGTTATTCCAAACATCACTAAGCGGCCAAAACCATGAAACTGCAGAACTGGGAACAGTGTGCATTGTTGTATCAAAATGCTGAGCAGCGGTAAGTGCTGAAGTTCAAACCAACAGAGATTTTTTCCACGGTTACCAAAAAAAAAATAGAGCACCTAAGCCTGAGCAAGCTGTGTATGCCTAGATGCACATATTTCACACACACACACGCATATCTGCCCAGGCAGGGGGTGTTCGCAGGGATGAGGTGGAGTACATGGGCCTCGGCTGCCCAGACAGCTGAATTAGTGCTAATTCAGAGACGTTTGGCCCTGGGGCCAAATGCGCTCCCCTCCATGCCGTCTGGCTGCTCTGACCCTCAACATGCCATATCAGCTGGCAGAACACACTATTCCCGCAGGGGCTAAGCAAACTGAATCACACACACACACACACACACACACACAGAGAGAGAGAGAGAGAGAAGGCGAGACACATACAGAGAGAGAGAGAGAGAGAGAGAGAGAGAGAGAGAGAGAGAGAGAGAGAGAGAGAGACGCGCACACACACGCGCACACACACGCACACACACGCACACACACAGAGAGACGTACACACACAGGGTACTTCAACTGTGCAAAAACAAAACCCACAAATGTACATCATTACACAAAACGAATGAAACATCACTGTGAGCGATGAACAGCAGCATAATAAAAAGGCGATTCTATTCTGAAATCAGCCTTATTGATGGAAGTTCTACTGTTTAACACAGAAAGCAATGTAAAACATTTAAGAATTAATGTCACATGGCCAGCGTATGTGCGTGCAACCATGTGATTATACGAATCTATTAATGCAGACAATATATTTGGGGAGCTCTGAAAGAGATGCACTGCAGAGTCTAATAAAAGAACATAATTAGGGTCGCTTACAGTGTGAGGGGCCAAGGATGATGGACATAATAGTGGGTCTGTTGTCACATTGTGCCAGTGTGTAACTTTAATAAGCGGCACATGACAGGGCTTAAAGGAGGCCCATTGTCCTGGAGGATGAGGGGGGCTGACACAGTAGTCCCTCCCAGGCACAGAGGGCCACACTTGGGAAGAGCTGCCACAGAGGGCAGGGTGAGTCATCCAGCTCGGGTTAACACAGAGTAGCCATTGCATAGGCGACAAGATGCACACGTCACATTGGAGAACACAACAACAAAAGAGCCCGGTAGACATGAAATTGAAATATCAAATTAAAATCTTTAAGTGGCATGTAAACCAAAATAGAGGTTAATACAATGTTTACAAATAATATACACATGACTGAGGAGTATCAATATATTTGTCCATCGTCTCTCAAAGAAAAAAAAGATTACATTCTTCAAAAGTCCTGTTTGTTGAGTTTTTGCCATGGGGACTGCTTTAGTCATCAAGGTCATACAACTAAATTAGTCTCTGAAGCAAAAAAAGGCCATTGTTATTTCTATTGAACAGAGTTTTGCTTTGTGGTTAAGGACTGAACCCTCTAAAGGAAAATAACAAGCACAGGCACTCTGCTCCAAAAGTCTAAACAGGACTTAATGAGCGAGTGTGTGTTTGTTAGTCAGCTTATCTCTATAATTGCAGCTTAAACCAAACAATGTGATTATTTTCATTGCTTTCCATTTCCTGATGCCGGATAAAAGAGTAAGAAACAAATAAGATAATCGGGCATTTCAACTAAAGCCACTTAGGAGGCACATTACACATTTGACGGATTCCGTTTTTCCCCCCCCCTTTGCTTTCCAAAACTATTAGCAATTGTGTACCTCAAATTAGTATTTAAAGCATACTTAGAGGCTTTAAAATAAAGTCTTTTAGAGAAGAGACTAGTGTCTAATGAATTACAAAAAAGGGTTCAAATCTCCAATACAGTCGCTGCTACAGTATCACTTTAAATCAACCATCAGCATTTGGGGCTTAAGAATTGCCTTGACACTGCTAGAAGAGATCACATCTCCAGAAGACAGCACTGCTGGACATCCTTGACTTTCAATGTCTGAAAAGACAACGGGAATGAAAAGCGAAAGGTGTTATATTGCCCAAAGACAATTCATTATTTATTTATTTATTTGCTTATTTTTGAAAGGGAAGAGTAAAGACAGAGAATGCAAGTAAAGATATTAATATTTAAAGATCTGGAGCACATCCCCCAGTAAGACTGATTGGCCACTTGGGTTGGAAAGCACCACAAAACTAAAATATATATTCAGCGTGATTGGAGGCACCTGTCAGGCACTGAGGCGCCGGAACTGCTCCGGTGATGGCAGGATGTAGCTGCCGGGCTGTACCGCACTCAATTCTGTCATCACATTTTACCTGCTGTTGGGGTCATTATTGACATATGGGAACAGAGAATTCTAAACTGCAGCATGACCACTTCCATTAGAGCTCAGTATGCCCTATGTAGCGCCAGGGACCTCTGCCAAGAAACCATGGCTGAACCCCGAATCTAATTGGCAACATGGCCTGAGAAAAAAAAATGAGTGGAAAAATACAACAGTCCACAAGTCACACACTGGTGGCGCCCTCCTCCAGAAAATCATGCTCATCTCCCATGGTGTTCAAACGGACCAAGCTCCAGACGGTGAAGACTGAGGTAATTGTGGCCATTTAAAAGTTTGTCCAGCAGGCGAAGAGCAGCTTGTCTGTGGCAGCTGGGAGGACAGGGTCAGCGTTTTTATGACGTGCTCTTTCGGCTCAGCTCGCCGTAAAATGATCGGTCAGGCAAATAATTGCACTGAGGACAAGGCAGAGAGGCGGTGGGCAGCGGCTCAAACACCCCACCCCACCCCAGACTAGCCGTCAAAATGTTCAATCGTCTGTTTGCTCACAGACCAAACGCTCTAAAGCTGTAATCACTGCATGCTCTGGAAGAATCATAAAATGAGGCTATGTTCAAAAGACCATGATTTAAATTTAACTTGTTTAAACTCTGTTCTCCTTGAGTCCAAACTAAAATCTTTCAAAGCATTGTGATCTTCAAAGCACTGTGAGAATCTTCACCAACAGAATATTTCTTATTAACGTTCCTGTTTCGAATTATCTTCCAGCACCCCAACTGCTTATACTTGTCCAAATGTTCTTGCCCTCTTTGGGTGGTAAAGGTGGCATATGTAGCCCTGGTCTAAAAGTGCTGTGCAAAAAGGAGGAGGGGGGTCATAGAGCTATCACTCAACCCATCCAAGCAAATGGACAGAGGATGGTGACTTCAGCAAGGGCACCACCCAGACCACATAATGGGGTTAGCTCCATCCCAAGCAGGGAGACAGAAAGTGCTAGGAGAGAGCAAGCCAAGGATATTAATAGATACCCTTCCCCACCCACTGTGCAGACTGAGACGGGAGGAAGAAGGACATGACACTCTTTTATGGCCTGTACCGCTTCCAGGAATCCCGGGGAGCTAGTAGCTGCAGTTCACAGGACTGCAAAGGTGAGTGGAGACAAGAGTTTGTATATGAGGGCATGCCATTGGAGTCTCCAAACAGAGGCATAAAACACCCATGCCATGCTAATATTCTGAAGGTTAATTAGGGTTGGTGCACTGCACTGCACAGGGCTGGATAGTGTAGAACCTCATGTCTCACAGGAAGTCCTTTATTGAGTCTGAAACCTCTGCAGATGATGTCAAGGTGTCTCACTGCATTACAAAAAAAATAAATAAATCTGTCCGTTACAGCAATGACCTTGATCTTGACTGGATGTAGGAGAGTGCATGTATAAGGGATCCACTGTATCATATTCAGTTATGTTCAAATGATAGGAAGTTAGTGATATGAGTTGAAATGACAGAGATGCTGTGTGTGGGGGGGTGTATCATAGATAGAGCACTCACTGTGTGCACAGGTGCAAGTGAGTGTGCACGGCTGCACAGAGGAAGCCCCATGGCATCAGGAGCATCAATCTACTCACTTCATCTCCCCCATCCTTCTCATCCTGAGTCCACAGCATAGTCGAGAAGATGGTTGCTATTTGAAATCAAAACCACCCTACACACACAGGGACACAGTAGAATATATCTGCAATATGGGGGCACACAAATAAACGCTGGTCAACTGGGATTAGGCCCTGGCTACTGCTCCCAACCAATGGCTCCCTATTCCCCATTCAGTTTGCTTGGCCCATTTTCCATGTGGTAGATGGCTCTATAGATATAACAGATATGCTCTCCAAGCGTTAAAGGGTTCTCCTGCTGTTTTTATCCAAGGAGGCAATCACTCTTATTAAGCAGAGTGGGCAAAGTTGAACCCCAAGCAGCCAAACCAGAAGAGGTTTCCTGCAGTGCCCACACTACTTAGTGTACATAAGACATCGGGATTCTCCCCTGAAGCAGAGACTTCTGTCCTGTAACAGGAAAATGGAACAGCTGCCTTTCCTTTTCCATTCCAGTTCGCTGACAGTCCTAAGAGAGGTGAAACCTCACAATGCCATCCCTCCAAGAGTTGCATGCTTCATGAGACAGATGACCTTGTTAATGGTTACATTTGTAGTGCAACAACACAGAAACATTCTGCAAATGAAGAATAAGACAATGTTCCGTTCCAGTTCATTCAAGTGTAGTGTAACGTCAATATAATCCCAAAAGGAGGTTTCACTGTCACGCACTCATTGCTTCACATGACACAAGCCCAAAAGAAAAAATCCTCATCGTAAATGTACAAGTGCACAGTTCACACAAATATTTAGCATTATAGTTGAAGTTAATAACAATGCACAAATATACCAATCAGTCAGAAATAAAAAAAAATTCAGCACTAAACAGACATCTGAAATTAAAAGAGAAACTGCCTCATTATCATTGCTTCTCTCCAAAAATGTTCTCAAGCCCAAGACTAAGGTTATTGCATGGTTGAAAACTGGAAAAAAGGAAAGAAAGTCATTTTGAGCATCAGTTTTGAGAAGAAACTGCAGTGTGAAATGTTGTGTATGTGGCTATTCAATTGTCTTCCACAAAAATGGCAGAAAATGTGGGGGTAGGGTTGCAGGTATTCATGAGAAAGAGGCATCTTTGCATTGACCCCTACGTTAGTACATTCAGAGGTCACCCAGGGGAGAGACAAACCTGAGATTAGACCGTCCCTCTCATTTCATCTCTGTGCATATGACATCAGCCTTCCCCCTAAGCCCTTTTAAAATTCATGAATTTCTGCAGCAGGCAATGCTAGCCATCAACCATAATTTACAGCAATAATAAAAACGGATTAAAGTTGTACTTTATGAAAGCTCTTTGTACCCCATTTGATTGCAAGTCTGTTGTTGCTATTACTCCCAGGTGTCCCCTCGGTGGTGCCGAGGCCCAACGCGATTGGTACACAATGTCAATTTGTTTATGTGATATACCGCTCTTGGTGTCCTGAAAAACCTCTCACGTAAATCAGTAACGTAGGTGGATGTGTGTGCATACAGGCTGTTGATCCCGGTCAGCTCTGCCCATAAAAACCTGCAGCAAGGCCTTGCTCTGTATATTACCACTAGGGATGCACAGTCTGACACATGAGCAAAGTAGAGGCGATCTCATCTGGGCTCTTCTATTGATCTCATCAGGGTTCTGTAGTGTGTGTGCATGCTAAGAACTTTTCATTTGCATGATGTGTACATTTTAACACACTTGCTCTGAAATTCAGCTCAGTATAACATCATCTGTATGTGTATTTAAAGACAAGTATCTCCAGCCATTACATTTTACCCAACTTCAAGAAAACTGTTGATAATGAGCTACATACATTAAAATAAAATGATGGCTCTTGCAACTGAACAGTTACACTTATTCAAATTGTATAAGTCTATAAAAACTCTATTAAAAATCTTTCAGCCATAGCATTTGATTTGTGAAACGAGTATAAAAGATAAATATAAACAATATAAAAGCCCAGAGTGATTACAGACCACTTAGAGCTCAGAGCAAAAATTACTACCACTTCACTTCACTGACATACTTTGTCAGTGTTAACTCAGCAGCAACCAGTCAAGTAAGATCAATCGCAGCTTTATATATATATATATGCCATCCCTACAGCACAGTCCTAATTATTATTTTATTAATGACAATTCAGTCTGTACTTAACCACAGGAAGACTACCAGTACATCCTCACTGCTGTATAAATGTCTGACACACTAACCTACTCATGATCTGAACAATCAGCCAGAGTCATGAGCCAGAGCTAAACTGCACATTCAAAAGCACCGAAACAAGATCAAATATGCTCTGGGCAAAATTGCAGACCCAGCACAGGATATCTGCAGTGCAAAGAACCAGATAAAACACTGAACCAAACATGAAACATCCTTGGTTTTAATGACTTGGCTGGTACTTAATGAAATCTCCACTTAGCATGACGAAGAAAGTTTTATTATGGATATAAACAAAAAACTGTAAGCTTAGTCATTGGAGAATGGCAATTGCATTGTAACCGCTTAACGTTTTCTGACACGAAGGGGTGAGGCCCAAGTCTTTCCAAGAACTTACAAAAAACTATGTATAATGTACCAAAACCATGGACTATTGCAGGTTCAGTTCCCGGAACCAGTCAGCAGGCTGAAGTGCCCTTGAGCAAGGCACCTAACCCCCAACAGCTCACCCTGTACATTGCTCAGGATAACAGCATCTGTCAAATGCTGTAAATGGACTCCAAGGACATCGATTTCAAAGATGGTTCATACGTTGCTTTATGCTGATAAACGTTATTCTATGTATATTTTATTGTATTCATTAAAATTACAGTTTCTATCACAGTATTTCGTTCTTATCTCACCCTAGGTTTACCTGTAGCTATACCTTACCTTGGTATTTTTCTTATCCTACTAAGTATTTTATTTTATGTCAAATGTCTCTATGTGCAGTCGCTGCATAAGCAATTTCCTCGAAGGACAATTTTCTGATTCTGATTCTGTTGTCTTTCATATTGTTTTAAATAGCTGAAGAAGCTTTAGTTAAATTTTCCCAAGCAATGCATACAACAGATATATTCTGAAAGCAACTCTTAAAATATTAGACTTTAGCAACATTAGCAACTAGGGGAAAATTAATATAAGTCTGTTTACCTTATGTACACTGTTCCCACCCATTTAAACCAGGATGTCATTTCCACAATAGAGAGCATGTTAATGACTTGATTATAGCCTTGCAGTCTAAGAGGTCTCGGATATACATATGTAGTAGGTACCTTTTTAGTAATTTTAGTGATCGTTATAGATGCTCAGTGTTTTGGGGGGGGTGAAGGGAGTTACCCTCTTAGGCTACACCTAGAAGAATCATAAAGCTTTCAAACATTTCTTTGAAGCTCCCACTGGGTTGCTGGATTATTGCTCATGAAGATATACATAACCTGCTAAGGTATGCTGGTAGGCTGTAAACCCTCCCCATTTGAAACAGATCTGCTTTGTACAGATGCCAAAGTTTTCATTATCACTATGAACTCATGATGAAAGGGGAGCAAGATCACTTATATGAAGACCGCATCCCATCTCTTATATCCCTTCTGTGATAATCATTTTCTCTCTGTGTTGCCAGCCATTTGAAAATGAAGAAGGGACACTGTGTTTGTAAGCAATATCTGACAGGGCTGTACTCAGGATTGCTCCACAGGTTTCTTATACTTCAGAGAGAGCATGACCCACTTTCCCTGCTACCCTCTACCCCCCACAATCTAACCCTAACAGCCTCTCATCTCGCCAGACCTCATCTCTCATCTAGCCCCACAAATCCCCCATGACCTTGAGAAAGACAGGAGTGGCAAAAAAAGGGAGACAGAGAGAGTTAGTGATTGTGCTCTTGTAGTCGCCATCACAGCAAAGCGGAAAACAAGGTCAAGGATGTACTGACCCATAATGTCTCATACTTTTAGCATATTAAAACAAATCACCTTTTTTTCTCCTTTTGCTAGAGCATATGGGATTAAGTGGCAAAAATGTGCTGGGTCAGGCAATCAGAAATGCTCATGTCCATAGTTTGTAATATGGCTTAATTAACATTTTTCAACAGCTCAATGATGCCTAAAACTAAGCCATTACAGAGTTAAGTCATTAAACCAATAAATATTGACACAATCTCTGTGTCAATGCCTATTCACTTTCTCGGGTTGGAGCAAAAAGGCATACGCTCTACTAAACCCACTTTGTTTCAAGCAGTTTCTCACATTTGTCCATCTAGAAATCATAACAAAAGGTGATGTGTTTTGTCTCAGTACAACATATCTAGAAACAATTTAAAAAGATTGATGAGTTTCGTTTGTGTGAACTCTTTGCTGACGAGGTTTTCCAGGCGGTGAGATCGTTCCAGCTTTCTGTTCCCATATCCAGAATTTATTTACAGAATATGCAATTAATGCACCAGACCAGATGCCTGCCACAGTGCTGTTTGCCAACTTAAAATTATTTTTCAAGTCCATGAAAAAATGAGTCTAGGAGTTAGTAAACTTGGATGAACTGCAAACAAATGAAAACCATGTGGCAAATATTCCTCACAGTCTTCAAATAAACATACTTCTGAACAGATGGGATTAGGGTCCAAGTGTGACATGTGTTGTTAAGTTAGGCAATCCAGGAGTCAGTTAACAAAGCTGCTTAGAAAATGTTGTTCAAAATAACTGGTATGATTCTCAACAAGCTACATGGACCATAAAAAGGCTCAAAAGATAGACAGTTAATTATCTAGTGTGTACAAAAAGATAAAGCAACTAAATAAAATCATCTGCTGCCCAGTGAAAGGCAAAGAGCCAGCCATTATCCATTTTCTTCTCTTATGGTTAAACAAAAGAATCCAGAATGCATTTGTAAAAATGTAATGCACAAAAAATGTATTACATCCAGCACAGTTAGTTTTTAAGGAGAAACACTGAAATCCTTGGTGTGGAGGCTGCGCCTGCCTATGGCAGAGGTGCAGAGTGAACAGCTCTCTAATGATTGTTGATTGCATTTGTGCCCATGGCTCAGTGGCTGGCCCACTTAGTCAAACAGGCTGTGACGGCCGCAGGCCTGTGCTGCCGGGGCCGGCTGGGCTGTGGGAGGCAGTCAGACTAGGCGAGGCGAGGCAGAGCAGCAGCAGAGGCAGGCTGGAGACAAGGCTGGTGAACCTTGCCTATGATAGCTTTCCGCCTGGCTAGAGGCACCCATCACTACCACAACACCCCTTGCACATCCATCATCTATCCATTCGCCCTTCAGCATATCTGCCTACACAACAGCAACAGCTGTCAGTCACACATATACAAACAACCATGAAAACACAGAAGCAACGGTCACCGTGCAGGACAAAAGCCCAACCCAATTTACAAAAAAGAAAAATTGTGACAATTAAGTATAGCTAGGCAAAAAAACTGTAATAATAATTATTAATTATAATTATCATGAAATAACTACAGTCAATTTCAACTTCAAGCTTTCTCATTCCACCTTAAACACTGCCAACCAGAACATAATATCAGTAGATTTCAAGCAGAACAGAAAATAAATGGTTATTTTTAAACCAGAACCATACATTTGAAGGATTTAGTCCCATTTATGATAGTTTCCTCATCCTTTGCCTCAAAATGGTACTCACTTGATGCTCAACAAACAGTGCAAATTCCGCATAGTGAGGGTCTTCTGAAAAACAAAACCACAATACTGCAAAGTTCTAACTTATATACAAAAATGACTCATGTCTGATGACCCTCACCAAGCCAATAAATGCAGCATTCCCCAGTCTGAAACCCAAGAGATTGAATCGGCTGAAAAGTAAACAGCAATGCCAAACAAGCTTTGCTAGTAGGCTAAACTTGAACAGTTACACGCCAAGTGCTAGGGATAAAATGAAGATGCGATTATTAGCGTGAAGGGCAAAAGTGTCCTGGGATGCAAAAACCCACTCTATTATTTAGTCAGTGCTAGAAGTAATCTGGTTACAAGGCATGAGGCATGGTTGTTACAAAGCATGCAACAGTGGCTAGCATGCTGAAGGCTAATGAAGACAGCTAAGTCCAAGGAACGATAGAGACAGCCGTTTCAGAGAATGAGCTCACAGGACAAAAGAAGAGATGAAAGGAGGCATAGAGATAAAAGAGTATCTTCAAGTTCCCCTTTAGAGAGTATTTGTCCTATTTTACTCAAAAATACTGAAGGTTACATATTGTCTTTCAATATAACAAATGGAGCAGATCTGTTCTGATCTCCTGTACATAGTTTGTAGAAGAACATTATCCTAGATAAACATGAATCTTTGACCCAAGACAAAACTTTGTTCTGATGACTTTATTCCTTTGTTTTGCATGGCTGCGACTCACTGCTTTGGGATGACTGCCTTTCAACACAACTGTGGGAGAGAAACCAACTGTCAAGCCTTTGATAATATGTCAACCCTGCTGATGTCTGTAGGCAAGCAACAATAACATGCATGGCAAATATTTACATGCAATTTCAAAGCCATTACATACGTGATTATGTTTTTGTTTGCAAAGCGCCAACGAGCTTTTACTCGTGGAGGAGAGGAGATTTGAATGAAAGGTGCTCCTGTCAGTTGACTAGGCAAACAGTGAGTATTAAATAAAGACGCCAGCTGTTGGCCAGCGGAGCAGTCAGAGGGAGCGCCAAGGGCAGGACATTGCTGGGCCATTAGCATATGTCAGGACACACAGGATACCTGCTCCCATGACTTTGCCCTCCATCATCTCAATTAGGTGATCAACATAATCAGTTCAAAGCAAGAGATAACCATCCCCATCCTGAACCAAATCCATGCATAGTTTATAAGCCTGTCAAGCTTCACCCATCCTCAGTAAATATACCTTGGTTTTGCTTTCCGAGCTTTATATGTCCGGTGATGATGAAGGCCTGAAACACAATGGTGGTCCAACATCTGGAGTCACAAAAGCTTTGGCAAAGCAGCAAAAGAAAGCTTTCCAGCTTAATCCTCCACAACAGACCTCATCATCAGCTTTAGCAATGAGTGCCATTTTCAAATGCATGATTTATAACCAGGGATTCCACAATACCCCCTTAAACATCTGCGCTCATAGCGTCCTCTGATAATGGCCGAATGGCTTTGTTCCACAAAGGTTCCTCTAGAGATTGAACCATTCCTGCTAGAATTTAAATAGCTTAAGAAGAAAACACTTATAAAAACTAACAATTGATTCCTGTATCCAGCTAGTATATCAGGTAAGTCTTATTCAGATATTTATTCTTTGCAACTACCTTCCAGTCTTAAAAATATATATATTTTTCCTTGTTTTTAAGGAAGTTACTTCTGCCAGAAGACATGAGAAAAGTATCTAAAAGCTCTTTGCCACCTGCCATTAAATAAAACAAGACCATGTACTTCTCTCATGCTCTTTTTGTATGTGCTTGTGTGTGTATTACTATTCAAAGACAAAAAAATGTGATTTATCTGCATTTTTAAGCATGTGGTCTATGTATAGTGCGCTTAGGTAAGAATGCAATGTCAGGTGCTTGTGTCCTGACGGTCTCAACAGCGCTATGTATGCACACTCAGCTGAAACAAAAAAGACACTTTTCAAATATACCCAATTAAGTAAACAAATATTAAGATGAGTTTGGATATGTCTATTTGAATAAGAACTCCTAGGTAATGAAACTCTGATTTTTACTAGTCATAGGGAGGGGGATTTAATCGATGAAGTAGAAAAGGGCATGTAGTGACGGGTCTGGTAAAGGAGGCAACTTGCGCTGCAGTAAATCACCTATTCCCCATGGACTACTCATTTCCCAGCATGCTCTCTGATCGCTGTTCAGTAAAGCAACAAGATTGTGGCCATTACAAAGTGTAAGAAATAAGTTACCCTTCAGGTGATAACATTAACAGCAGGTGCAAGATAGGCTCATCTTTCACAGCAGTAGCTGGGAAAAAAACAGCGACTATCTGAATGAAATATACTGTTGCATTATGTACAAGGATCAGGGGACTTTAAGGCTTACAAAGAGACAGGTGCTGACGGCTTTTCCAAACTGGGTCAAGATAGGAAAGGGAGAAGTTTTCTAGTGTCAGAACACATCCATTTTATCACTCTGTACCTGAACGTTCAAGTAAGTCAGAATGAAGCAGGTAAGATTGTCACCGTGTTCTCTGTGCCACACTTGTCAGGCAGTGAGTGACATCCCTTTCAAGCCATTTTCTGTCAGTTGTCACAGTGGCCCAAAAGTACGCAGGAGAATGTCAGCACTAAAGCAATGTAAAAAGAGCAGCATCCTTGTGCTAGCCCTGACCTGGGAGGCACAGATGAGTGTTCGCTTTAATGGTGCGTGCAGTGAAAAAAGCATAGAATCTATGGGTGAAGCTAGAGAAAAGGTAAATATTTGAGTCCTGCTTTTATTCAAATCTCTCTGCACATGGCCAGGTGGCAGAGATGGGACAAAGAGCCCCGTCTGGCATGGCGTGCTTACGTTGAGTCATTGGTTTAAACTTGCGCCACTCCCGCAGAGGAAAGCCTCAACATGATCCTCCCTCCAGCCAGCTGCTGTGCACCGACACCTGCCACAGGTACAAAAGCAGCAGCAGGAGAAGGAGGAGGTGTGGGTAGGAGAGTGATTTGCCTTTCAATTGAAACAAAATTCACAACAGTTTTCAGGAGGGGGGGCATATGGGGTGTAATGAAACAAAGAGAGAAGGCAAAAAGAAAAAGATATGACAAAGAAACTCAAAACTATAAAACAAAAAAGTTTTTTCATGAGTATCTTTATTTGTACATAGATTTCTAAAGGCAAAGGGCTTTCATGAGAAAGCAGTTTTATTAGAAACCACCATGCATACTTTTGAAATTTTCCTCATTAAAAAACTTGTTGGCTATGGAACTCGACTTGTGAATGGACATTAAAAATGTGGCTTTTAATTTTTTTCTTTTGTTTGTTTAGTTTATTCTGGAAATATACTCATAGGCATCAATCTGACTATTAATGTTGGTCTCAGAATCAATGTAAGCATTTATGAAAAACCACATTCAGTCAAGTGTGTTCCAAGCTTTTGAAAGGTCCCGTATGTATGACTGTATTAACTCTTTGTATTAACTCGACCAGTGGGTACCTCAAGTGAGCAGCAGGTGCCAGTCTATCAGAGCTTTGGTGTATCTTTAGGCCAATCTCTTTTACTTTGCCAGTTGTATTCTGAAATAACAAGAACCATTTACAAACCCATGAATGGACTGTTGCAGCTGCCTCAAGTGCACCTGTAGCACAGAAACAAAGAAGAGACAAGCCCTGCAGTGGTAAGGGGTCCTTTTATACCAGACTAAATCACTGCCAGGGAGATCCCAACCCACCATGGGGTAATATTCACTCTTACTGCTCCACGCTGCCTCCTTGCAGTCATACAAGCTGTAATCCAATCACAGCAGTTTTCCTAATTCACATTTCTCAAGATTTTGCAGGGAATTTTTAAAGCTAGTTATGTGTGAGTAATTATAAGTAATATTAGGCATAAGTTTCTTTTGGTGTTCTGTGTGTAGTATTCTCTTCACATTGACCAGAGTGGGAGGTTAAGAAGTGATGAATTTAGTGTATGTATACCACCACTTGTAGTGCAACAGCATGAACACAAGCATTATATACAATATTGGGTCTCATTGGGAGCGGGCCATATCCTTCTGCTCACTTAAAATCCCAACATATATTTATGGATGCATTCAAGTGGCCTAATTTAATTAATAAAAATCATGGGTTGCTTTCTCCGTTCTCAAGAATTAAAACAATTTAGGTCATCGAACCCCCAATTCCCAGTCAAGCCGAGCCCATGCAAATGAGAGGCAAATGGCGTAAAATAGAAAACTAGTTAAGACTAGGGTAATAAATATGGAATTTAGCCTCTTGCCATTACAAACAGCCTGCAGGGGGCTATATGCAAATGAAATGCAAATACTGCCAGCATTAATTTCCAGATAAAGGGAGCTCCCAACCCTCCCAACAACTAAACGCTTGCATGTGCTGAAGTACAAACGGCACATTCAGCCTATGAACATGGTCAACTGGAGGACGCTATTGTTGTAAAAAGCAAAGGGAGGGAAAAAAATTCCAGTCAAAAGCTAAAAAATGAATAGTGAGAAGAGATAAAAACAAAAACACACACATTAAAAGAAGTGATATTAAAAGGGCAAACTTGAGAGCTAGTCACTGATTAGAAGTTAAAAAGGTAAAGACAATGTGTGTGAGGCAGTGAGTAAGAGGAGAAAGGTGATTAAAACAGGCAGTCCAATTGCACAATTGCACAATTGCATTCTTCTTAACAAAATACCTACAACAATAAATACCATTGTACACATAAGTAAACATTCAACACAAACACCAACATAAAATAATAATACAGCAGTCTGGCAAACCAGATCACGTACTGTAAAGAAGTAGAAGTACAGGCAGAGGACACTGGGTTTATGTTCCGATTGAAAAACTAGGCTCCTACTTTCAAGCCAAAATCTTAAACACCCTGCTCCTTGCTCATCATGACAACGAGTTTGAAAGGTGATACACACCAGCAAGGCCTTTAACAAATAATATATGATGTTTGCTATAAAATTCCACTCAAGGTCATCATGCAGCCAGACTGCTTCAGTCCAAGTCTACAGAACACAGCGTTCTTTTTCCAACACATACGGACACCACAGGAGACGCTGAACAGGGAAAAACACTAACTCTGTGTCAACTTGTTGTGTAAACAGAACGAGATCTATGGGATTAAGTGAATGTTATAGCAGGATGTCAAAGAAAACAAGGCCAAAAACGAGGTGAAGGCTGAGGACGAAAGCAAGACTGGTCTCGGTTAAGAACTGTCTGATACCAACAGCATGACTAACATCATGAAAACTCCTTCTCTTTCTTTATGATCAAAAGAGTCAGTGCAGGCACCACTTCCACCTCAAAATGAAGGAATGTGGTTGAGTGTGCTAGGTATGTTGTCTTGCTCTCCCAGAGAAATCGGTTAAGGGAAATTTGAATATTTCACCTGATGTCCCAGACATAGCCCTTCAAATAATTTAATATATAAACCAACTCCCTTCAGAGATAACCAATATGCAAATTTTATTTAAAAAAAGAAAAAGAAAAAACTACAGACACTAGACAATCATCTATAACAGCTTGTTTCATAACTACAATGAAACAGATTGTTATCTTATTATCTAAAAATGTTTGCTGCTCATGGGAACTGTCTGCATGGACTGATTAGACTTTAACTCTGACAATGAAGTATGACTGCTTGATGAAGCAGGGCCAGGAAGGATAGCAGTTAGGACAAGTGAAGACAAGCCTGCAGACTTGAAGTAACTAGCACAGTGAGCTGAGGTCAGAAAGTAAAGCGAGACAGATCACAGATATTCACCTGGAGACTGCAGCGGATTACTCCACTTATTCACTCCAATGCCCACTGATTACGATGAACAAAGCAGATACATAAAAGGCATTAGAACACATCTGGAACACAGAGTAGATGACTAAAATAAAGAGCTAATGCGATCAAGACCTCTAGTTCTGCCTTTCACCATGATAGTCTAGAAATGGTCTACCAACCACAAGACACTGTCATTTTATGTTCTCTTCTCTGGATGAAAAAACAACAAGGGATGAAGGTTAAATGTGATACATGTGATTACACAAAGTCCTATGAAAAAGTAAGGACACCCTATAAAAGCCTGTGTGTTTTTGTAATATTCTTGACCATACAGATATTTAATCTCTATTTAAAAAATACAGGGAGACTGGGAAACTAAACAATTAAAACTGAAAAATTCTTATAAATCTTCTGTAAAATGTAATTCTACAAAAATGTGATTTCTGGTGAGGCATAAATTAGGACACCCCAACCTATATTCCCAATTAAAATCAGGTGCACAGGATTAGAACGTCGTTACTCAGCATTTTGAAGGAGGTTTGCCCTAGTTAAACCTCAGACATTTAGTCTTGTCTGCTCGTGACTGTTGAGGTGAGAGTAAACACCATGGTGAGATGAAAATCACTGCCTAAGGCCTTCAGAAAGTAGATTGTAGCAGTTTATAAGTTTGGTAAGAGATTTAAAAAGAGCTCAAAAGAATTTGCAATCAGCCACTCCACTGTCCAGAAAACAGTTTGCAAGTGGATAAATTCAAAAACTGACAACATGCCCAGTCCGTCCAAGCAAGTTCTCCCCAAAAGCAGACCGTAAGATGCTAAAAGAAGTCTTCAAAAACCCTAGACTCTTGCTACTGTTGATGTGAAAGTGCAGGCCTCTACAATCAGATAGAGACAACACAACTTTAACTAGCATGTGAGGTGTGCAAGGAAGAAACCTTGGCTCTCGAAGAGAAACATCAAGGCCAGACTGAAGAGTGCCAGAGAGAACATAGTCAAAGACCAGGACTTCTCGAATAATGCTGTTTGAACAGATGAGTTTAAAATTGAATTACTTGGACTCCAGAACAAAGGACAAACCAAATACAGCATTCCAAGAAAATAACTTCATACCAACTGTGAAGCATGGAGGTGGAAGTGTCATGGTTTGGGGATGCTGCAACAGGACATAGCCAGCTCACAATCATAGAATTCACCATTAATTCTTTGTGCTTAAGGAACTTATGAGACCATCTGTAAGAACTTTAAAGCTGGACAGGCTGAAAACAAAGAAATGGAGAGTCCTGGAGTGGCAGCGTCAAAGCCCAGATCTTAATCCCATTGAGATGCTGTAGTTTGACTTGAAACGGGCTGTACATGCAAGAAACCATCTCACAGCTTAAAAAATTCTGCATTTATGAGTGGGGCAAACTTTCCTCAGACCGATGTAAAAGATTGGTAGAGACAGGTACAAGAAGCGCCTCGTTGCGGTTATTTCAGCCAAAGGGGGTAACACTAGTTATTAGGAGGTAGGGTGTCCTAACTTTTTCCTCAGTTAGAATACACATTTTTGTTTAATGAATAATTCAAGGCAAATTTTTGCAGTTTACCTACAATTTAATCAATTTTTGTTCGAGAAATAAGTATAAACAAGACTAGGCATCAATATGCAAGCCTTTCTTAATAAAGAACTGAATATTTAATGGGGTGTCCTAACTTTTCCACAGGGTATTTTTATTAAAATAGTGTTTAAAAGGCTACTGAGAGTCAATCATTATTTACAAAGACAAAGGAGAAGCACATTCCATGGACCTCAACAGCTACAGGCCGGTGGCTCTGACATCCCACCTGATGAAGTGCCTGGAGCAGTTGATCCTGGCTCAGCTTCCGCCCCTGGTAAGCTCATTGCTGGACCCACTCCAGCTTGCCTACCAGCCTGGCATCAGAGTGGATGATGCCATTATCCATCTTGTACACCACTCCCTCTTACACCTGGAGACCGCTGGGAGCACTGTGAGAATCATGTTCTTTGATTTCTCTAGTGCTTTCAAGACCATCCAACCCACAATCCTGAGGGACAAGCTGGAGCACGCTAGAGTGGATCAGCATCTCACACTGTGGATCACAGGCTACCTCACCAACCGACCACAGAATGTGAGAACTCAGGGCTGTGTGTCTGACAGGACAGTATGCAGTACAGGGGCCCCACAAGAACCTGTTGTAGCACCATTTTTGTTCACAATTTATACTGCAGACTTTTCATATAACTCTGCCAGCTGCTTCCTGCAGAAGCTCTCTGACGACTTTGCAATAATTGGCCTCATCACTGATGGGGACGACAGGGAGTACAGGGAACTGAGCAGGGACTTTGTGGACTGGTGCCATCAGAACTACCTCCAGATCAACACTAGAAAGACCAAGGATCTGGTGGTAGACTTCCGCAGGCACAAACATCCCCCAGCGCAGCCAATGAACATCCAGGGTCTGGACATCGAGGCTGT